>ML807906.1:7264-20169 GCA_009831015.1 Picea engelmannii
TCAGTAATCCAACATTCCCAACACTCAAGTGATGATTCAGTGCTTACTTAAATTGGTTCACAAACAAAGAAAAATCAATGCTTCCAATGATGAAGCAAGTCAACACTCCCTTTGGAAGCATAATGAGTACATGTAAGTCGACAAAACACATGAACAAAAGACCAAAATATTTCATAGTTACAATGATATACACTTACCCAAGTAGTATCCCAAACTAGAAAAATGAAGATTATAATATTTTAAAAATGATAATATTCCAATTGTCATTTCCCCACAGGTTCCATACCTAAATATTACGATCGTGCACCTCTTGAGGACATGTGGAACCACAACGTGTATCACTTGGCTACTTGGAAACACCAAGGATACTTCATTCAGACTACATCTATTCACCTAGAGCATACCCATACTCCATTCTAGGCTACGTGTGAGTCACACTCCCACTCTAGTTAAACTCTCTTGTATACTTAGATGATTTGTTAACAATATTAACACTTATTCATTTAGGCGTACATCCATGAAATGAAGAGAACACTTGTGAAAAAAACAAGATACACACAGATATAGTGCTGGTGGGAATTGAGTATTCTGACTTGTTTATGTTGTTGGTTTCTACCCTTAGATTGGATTCTAGTGACCTTCACCCTTGCTTACTTCTGTTTGAAGAATTATAATGTATTTCAGCCATAAGTTTCTTTTTTGACCTCACACATTAAGGGGCATCTGTTATAGCGTCAATTTCCACCATTGAAGCATTTATGATCTTATTTTCCTAGTACATATCTTACTTTTGGACATCTATTCTCCATAGCTCCTTGAGATCTTCTAAAAACCACTTTTTTGGAGCTTGTACACACCCTGACAGTTATGCAGCACATGCATACGTGAGTTTCTCCAAAGAAAGTCACGTACATGCTAATAAATGTTTAATAGAATATATTTTTTCCAAATTAAATGTTGAGTTACGGGTTTGGTTAGTTTCCTAACTCCACTTACTTGTACTAAACCATCTCTAACCAACTAGAGATGGATTAAATAAAGCAATCAATCCAAGGAAAAATATAATGATTCATGGCATATCTAAGCAAAAAATAGATTAGTTATGCCTACCATGTCTATAAAGCCCATATATCCCCCATTTTATGTTGGTTCTTGACCTAGAAACCCTTGTTTCTAGTCTTCTTTGATCACCTTCATATCTGAATAGGAGTTTCCCTTATATCCTTCTTGAGACTATTGGTGAATCGAAGGTTGAGTTAAACCTTTATAGCAGGATCTTGCGCCAAGAGACCCAAAGTCTTTTCAATAGGGAAATTCTGCAACGGGACAAGTATACAATGGAACTACCAAAACTATTGAATATTTATAAGAAACTCATTCCTTCAAAATATTGTGTTCATAATATTTAATTTTCATTTAATTGATATATATTGTATAGAACACTAGTTGCATTGATTTCCTTTTTTATTTAATTGAAATAACATGTAGTTATTAGTATAACTACCTCTCCTCGTAGACTTGTATGCTTGAAGTTTTTGAAGGTTGCAGAGGAAGCTATCAGGAAAGCGAGAGAACATTCTGGAATTTGGGAATGGCATTGAACGTAGGAATTCCAGTGAGTTTGTTTTTCTTCTCCTCAAGATAGTTAGTTATTTGAATTGAATCGGTTATAAAATATTTTTTATATCTTGTCTTTGGGAATTTTCTATCTTTACGATTATCAATGTGCTTCAATAATCCCACTATTGTAGGTTATTTTCCCCAAAATAACAAATAAATAACACCATCCGTGTTAGGAAATAGAACACTTCAAGTCAGATTACCAGTCAACTACCAGTCAAACTTCACTCGGTCTTCAGTTGGTTACCACACGAATGCCTTTCGACCTCTTGTTGGTTGACCTCTTCAACTTGTTGTCAATTACTTCGACTTCAAATTTTCCCATTAATCCACCTCAACCTTTTACTTTTAGTGCAACGAATATAACAACCCAACATTCTCCCACTTGTTGTCTTCTTTGTTGAATCGAGAGTTTCCTGAACTTTCGTTCATAGACCCAGGGAAACAATGCCCATTTCCTCTCTCTACCAAGAGAACTTCACAACACTCATAGACTTGGTCAAAGAGTCTGCTAAATTTTACAACATTTCTATTTTGTCAAGCAATGCCTTGCTTTTTTCCACCATGTCTCTTATGAAATGGTATTGTACATCAATATGGTTAGTCTTGGAATGATAAGTTGGGTTATTTTCCAAAAATATTGTGCTTTGAATGTCACAACTTATCTTCATAGCTCTTTTCTCAAACCTGATTCCTTAACACATCCTTTGCATCCATATGTGTTCTTTACTTCCATGAATGGCTACCATGTATTCAAATTATATTGTTGATATGGATATGACCGTTTATCGGTAACTCATCCAAGTAATTGATCCACTAAACATATTGAACACATATCCATATCCACTGGTTGACCTTCGTCGATCCAGATCTCTATCCCAATCAACGTTGGGAGATCCATGTACATATACTTTACTGTCAGCTTCAGGTTTTCCTTGGTATCATATAACATAATCTTGTGTGCGGCATAAATTCTTGAATACTCCCTTGACATTTATCCAATGCTCCTTTCCAGGTGTTGATATGTACCTACTCAACACTCCCACTACATGGGAAATGTCTATTTGAGTGCATACCATCACATACATTATACTACCAACAACACTTTCATAGGGAACACGTTCCATGTCCTCTATTTCTTCATGTGTCTTTGGACACTATTTAGCATTTATCCTTGCTCCCACATGAATTGACACCTTTACAGGTATGCAATCCTCTATGTTGAGAAATTTCAAAACTATTTTAATATACTTCTTTTGATTCAACCAGAGCTTTCTATCCACTCAATCTCTCTTTACCTCCATTCCCATAATGAAGTTCGTTGCACCAAGATATTTCATGTTGAACTTGCAGGTTAGCTACTTCTTTACCTCCTTTATCACATCCATGATGTTTCCAATCAACAACATGTCTTTGACATATAATGCTACATATATGAAACAACCATCTTCTTCCTTGGAATATATATACAATGATCAACTTTTCTTCTCACAAATCCCAAACTAAGGATGTATGTGTCAAAATTTTGGTACCACATCCTTGGTGATTGCTTTAGACCATAAAGGGATATTTTCAACTTGCACACCAATTATTTATTTCCCTTTACTACAAATTCTTCATGTTGTTTCATGTAGATTTCTTCTTTCAGGTCCCAATGTAGGAATGTTTTTTTCACATCCATATATTCTATTTCCAGATCAAATGTTGCAGCTAGAGACATTAGTAATCTAATGGAAGTTAATTTTGTAACAAGGGAAAAATTTCACCAAAGTCGACTCTTTCGACTTGGGAATATCCTTTCGCTACTAGTCGAGCTTTGAATTTCTCGACTTGACCTACTGCGTTCATCTTATTCTTGAATACCCAGTCGCTACCAACAAGATTTATTCCACTAGTTAATTCAACTAAATCCCACGTCTCATTCTTATGCAAGGATTGAATATCTTTGATCATGGCATCCTTCTAGAGTCTACCCTTTGTTGAGTCGACTACCTCCCTAAATGAAACGAAAGTTGGGTGGACTATAACTTTCGACATTTTTTCTTACTCGTTTAGACCTCCTTACAACTGGGGTTGGTTATTCCATTTCTTCATCTGAATCATTTGACTCATCTGAATCATATTCTTCTTCATTCCTCAGTTCAAACCTCACCTTATATGGATTATTCTCTGTTTGAGCCACTTCAAACTCAAACTTCCTTCCGACTTTTCTGAAGACCACATCTTGGCAATACACTATTTTCCTTTATGCATGATCCCAAAGCTTATATCCTTTCATTCCTTCTTTGTATCTAATGAAAATACACTTGACTACCTTCTTGTCTAACTTGCTCCTCTTTTCCTTGGGAACATACACAAATGTATCACATCTAAATACTTTGAGATGTGAAACTGAAGGATTCTTACCATACCATACCTCATGTGGATTTGTGTCAACTAACACCAATGAAGGAGACATATTCATAAGATATTTTGCAGTGTCGACTACCTCTGCCAAAAATTCTTATGCGAGCCCATTTTGTTGTGGTTTATATGGTGTGGTATTTTTGCATGCTACGCCACACTGTTTGCAAAACTTCTCAAAATACTTTCCAAAAAATTCACCACCGTTGTCAGTTCTCAACACCTTTATCTTCTTATTTTTCTGGTTTTCTGCAAGATATTTAAACTCTTTGAATTTCTTGAAAATCTCTGATTTTTTCCTCATGAAATATATCCATGTTGTCCTAGAAAAATAATCTATGAAGGAGACATAATACAGGGATACATCAAGTGAATGCATTGGAACAGGTCCAAACACATCACTATGAACCAATTCTAGAATCCACTTTGCCCTTGTCGCTCCAGATGGGAACCTCACCCGACATTGTTTTCCATAAATACAATGTTCACACAAGTCGACTTCTAAATTACATTCATGAAAATATTCAACCATAACTTTGTTATGTTTAAATTTTGGTATGCTCGTTTAACCATAAAAAATGTCACATCATTGTCACCCAACCATAGGAATTCACATATGCCACCCTCGAGCACACTAACCTTTACTTATAATATTTACCTAAAGCCTACTCTAGAACCAACAGATAAACCCTAGTTTCTAATTGCAACAACAACTCAAGACAAGTAGAACGCTCCTTATCCAAGGGTAGTGTACAAGAGAGAGAGTCTCCATATTCATAGAAAAAGTACCATACACAACTGCAACTACACTACTCTCTCTCTCAAACTTACGCCATACTTAGAAAGAATATCGCCAAGAATATATTGACAAAATATCACAAAGAATATCACTAAGAAAATTACCAAGAATATCACCAAGAATATCACCAAGAAAATTACCAAGAGAAGGACCAAGACCAAGAGATGACCATGCACTCTTATTCCTCCTTGCAACTACTATTGCAACTGCATCTACAACTCTCCACAAGACTTCTGCACTAATTGGGTGTACAAATGAGCTAAAACATCCTCTATTTATATTAATGTGTCCAATGGCTTTTCTCGCTGGGTCGACCTGAATTTATGGTAATTATATTTTCTATTTATCTTTTTCCTGTGGAGTCATCTTGTATTTCTGGATGATAATATTCTAATATTATTTTTTTTTCTAGGTCGACTTGTCTTCTAGGGTTTCCACACATTTGTTTAATGATTCACTTGCTTCCAAAATATTCTATTCTAAGTCATAGGTTACACGTGGATTTTAATACCGCCCACAACTACCAAAACATCAACACTTCTTCTTAGCTAGGGAGGTATTAATTAAGATGTTTTTCATGTAGTTTTCTCAAACAAATCCATCCATCTCACATGGAATGGAAAAAATTCACATGGTCTTGCAGACCAGTCTAGAAGTAACATCACCATAGCCACACATGCTATCATATGATCAAATAGATCATGTAACAAGTATCACCATCATAGATGCACATTAGCCATCTAGCTGTAAAACACCTCCAACACTATTGGTTGTCCCTCCAACTAGTAACCTCCGATGATACTAATCAACACTCTAAATGGGAATCATTTCTAACACTACAGGTCGACATATAGTTCATACAAAAATAGTAACTCATCATCTCACACAAAATCTGACTCAAAGATTTAAAACTCTTAATGAGGAAGGTATTCCTCTTGTCACGATCATCATCACTGCTTCTACTCTTATGCACACCTATATCATTGTATTGTTGTCAATCATGAATCTATATGTCATAGGAAGTTATTCACTTTCACTGGAGTAGCGTGCCAACCTTCGTTGGAGTAGCATACCAACCTACACTAGGGTAATATACAAACCTATGTTGGAGTAACATACCAACCTGTGCTAGGGTAGCATACCAACTTATGTTGGAGTACCATCCTGTGTTGGGGTAGGATACCAACCTGCATTGGAGTACCATCCTGAATTGGGGTAGCATACCAGTCTGCGTTGGGGTAGCATACCATCCTGCGTTGGATTACCAACTTACGCTGGGGTAGCATAAAAACTTGTGTTGGAGTACCAACTTGCACTGGGGTAACATACCAACATGTGTTGGAGTACCAAATTGCATTGGGGTAGCATACCAGCCTGCATTGGAGTACCAACATGCGTTGAGGTAGCATACCAGCCTGCGTTGGAGTACCAACCTACACTAGGGTAGAATAACATCCTCTGTTGGAGTACCAACTTGCGCTGGATGGGGTAGCATAACAACTTGCATTGGAGTACCAACCTACGATGGGGTAGCATACCAGCCTACATTGGAGTACCAACCTGTGCTAGGGTAGCATACCAGCCTGCGTTCGAGTACCAACCTGCACTAGAGTAGCTCCCACTACTGGTTATCTCATCACTTCCCTCTACTGGAGAACACATCACTTCTCACTACTGGAAAAAAAACATTTGGACCACTCCAAGCTTTTCCTTGAAAGAGGCTTGGTCAACATATTTGGTACTTGTTCGTCGATAGAAATGTACTCGAGCAAGTGTATCGTCATAGTTTTCTCCCTCTTGCTCGGAGAATCCTATGGACACAAATTAGGTTTTATACATATCTAGGATATTTATCTGCAACATGCTTGGTGTTGTAGATCAACTTGGAAGTCACCACTTACTTCCCTTCTAGTCACGAAACCAAGGAAAATATATGTATCCTAGTCCTTCTAACTAGATTCCTCCTCAGTCACTATAGCAAAGTCTACTGAAGCAAGGGAATCTTCACATAAGATCTCATATTTCCTCGAAGCCTATGAAGCTTCGATCTAGACTTCTCAACCCATGGCATATGTCTGTCAGTTCTGGAAGACATCTCTCTCTCTTCCATCTGAATTTGAAATTATCTGAGTCTCCATTCTCCCTATGAAGCTTGAATCCCTCTGAGTATGTATAATATTCGGAGCCATTTGGTCCTCATGATATTTCTCATCATTGTTGCATCCTGTAAAGTTTTAGGGGATGACGTTGATCTCTTCTTGGTTACTGCAATGATTATAGGTAGGCCCTTCTGGCTCTACTAACTCTTCATGATGATCTGAAGAGTGATCAACTGCACTAGAGGGATTTGTTCAGTCATCTTTGGAGCCTTCTTCTCCTTACAATCAATCTCCATATGAGATACTATGTATCTCGCAAAAGTAACCTGCTTTGTATTCTTCTTCTTTGGTACATGGATGCATATGGTCGTGTATACAAATTCTTATTTGGATAGTCTTCTCCATGTATCAAACTAGATACCATCTAATATGTTGTTTCCTACAACTATCACTATAGCTTCCCTCATAGTTATCACCTATGACCTTCCTGGAACAAGAAAAACAAAGGGAAAAACAATAGACAAGAATAATACTCTTATAATAATAAAAACAAGAATGAGAACAATAATCACAGTAGCTCCTTCTTAGAGCTATTGCTTGTGACCTTTCTGAAACAAGAACCAAAATAAAAATACAATAATAATAAATAGGATTAACACTCTTCTAGTGTTGTGATCAATCATTCCTTCATGATAACCTACCCGGAATAAGAAAAAATAAGTATAATAGCATTTTCATAAGAACATATATGTGTCAACAACAATAAAAAAAAGACAATCTCATGGTAATCATCATATTATTACCAAGGTGACCTGCCTAGAAGCAAAAAAACAAGTATCTCCTAGAAGAGATGTTAGTTCATCTTGCAAGCATTTATATCAATAGTACTCACATGTTGCCAAGTATTCATTGTATTTAGTAGTAATAGAACCTTTCAAGGATTGTTGTCACAACTACTGATGTAGCAATTATCAAACTTGATATGTGCATATTAGAAACTTATTAATTTAATCAAACCTAGACCCTGGAATCTTATCTTCAAGAATGAGTGTTGTTGATTTTCTTCTGAGTCTCCTTCACTTAGGATGACAAATATTTTCTTCAACCTATCCCTTGTATTTAAGACAATAATATTTCTAGACAAAAATCTGAGTTAGAGAATATAGTGCAAATAAACTCTAAAGTCTCAACCTTAATCAATCTAATACTTTGACTAAATTTAGTTTATAACTTTAACTTTGAACAGAGGTTAGTATGATAATCATAACTTCAATAGATCAAAATACAACTAGGTGTTCATAAGGTCACAATAATCCCATAACATCTAGAGGCATATGAAAACAATCAAACCTGGAGTGCGGTGTTCCTCTGAATGTGTTGGATCTGATATTCCTCTAGATCTACAATTGTTGCTTGGACTAGATATCCCTTGTCCTGTAATCACACTCAAAATAGTGATACAGTTTAAACATATCGAAGTAAATACCTCTAGCAGCAACGAAAGGTAGTGGAAAACAGTGGCACCATTCGGCAACAACATCAAGCAATGATGAACCCCAAAACTTCAAAGTGATCCAACTTGCAATCTAAAGGTAACTGGAGATGAGCTAGGGTAAGGAGCACTAGAGAAACCAAAGATTAGTCCCAACATTTCACATAAAATTTACTGCAACTAGCGTTGACACTACAATTGGTGTTGCAAATGGTACTGCAACGGGTGCTACAACTAGCATGAAGGAACTGGCACTGCAAACCTAGGGTTTTTATGAGGAAACCCTAATATCTCAACTTAAAAAATTTGCATATCTGATCCAAGGAAGAGATGCACCCTACTTAGGATACCTTCTTAGTGATTTCAGTAAGTGCTCAACGAGCTTGGCAATGGGGGAAACTGAGGATATTCCTTCTAGCAGTTACATTGTTACAAATGAAACCAAATTTGATACCATGTTGAAGTTTTGGTATGCTCGTTTAACCATAGACAATTTCACATCATTTTCACCCAACCATAGACATTCACATATGCTACCCCCGAGCACATTAACCTTTACTTCTAGAATAATTTCGGCAAGCCTACTCCATAACCAACATATAAACTCTAGTTGCTAACTGCAACAAAAAATCAAGACAAGTAGAGCACTCCTTCTCCAAGGGTAGCACACAAGAGAGAGAGAGAGTCTCCATATTCACAGAACAAGTACCATACATAACTGCAACAGTTGCAACTGCAATAATCTCTCTCTCAAAATTGCGCCATACTTAGAAAAATATCACCAAGAATATCACCAAGAAAATCACCAAGAATATCACCATGAATATCACCAAGAGAGAGACCAAGACCAAGAGATGACCATGTGCCCTTATTCATCCTTGTAGCTGCTATTGCAGATACAACTGTATCTCTCCACAAGACTTGCACACTAACTGGGTGTACAAATGAGATAAAACGTCCTCTATTTATATTAATCTTTCCAGTGACTTTTCTGGCTAGGCCGACCTGACTTGATGGTAAGTCTATTTTATGTTTATCCTTTTCCCGTGGAGCCGACTTGTATTTATGGAAGATAATATTCTAATATTATTTATTCTACTAGGCTAAATTGGCTTCTAGGGTTTTCACACATCTGTTCAATGGTTCACTTTCTTATGGAATATTTTATTCTAAGTCACAGGTTACACATGGAGGTTAATACCACCCACAACTACCAAAACATCAACATGTTATGCATAAATCAAAGTATTTTTTTCTCCATTGTGTCCCATCCTCTCGTGCCATAGCATGGTTGGGTCGAATTGACAAAGACTTGTCAAGTCAGTTTGAATCGACTCAGCCCGAGTTGAGTTGAGTCGAGTCAATTTTAGGAACAACAACGTTTTTACATATAGTCAAGTCTATATTCCCTCATAACTTGTATAGGGTTCCAATCCGAACTCATTTAATTAAGACCATTGCACCTATGACCATTTTGCATGTATCATTTTGAAATAGAGTGTGCACTATTGCATCACTCATCTCACTCATAGATATCAGGTTTCTGACCAAACCTAGAATATGTAGCACACCTAGAAGGGTTTTTCTCCTCCCATCCTACATTATCAGTCAGACTCTTCCATGTCCAACAATTTTATTTGTCAAGTCGTCCCCTAAGAACACATCTCCTCCTTCATCTCGTTCATATTCATAGAAACATCTTGAGTTGATCAACCAAATATATTGATCCGATTGTGGACTGGTCGATGCCATAAATGTAGATTTTAAACTTGTACAATAATTTACTGCAAAGATGTTTTCAATAAAAGAAAAAAAAAAGATACAATGGAGAAAACACACATTACACAGAGATTTTTCCCCTGGAAACCCAAACCGGGAAAACCAACATATTCTATGTTCATTCTCATCATACATTGTTTATAATACAATATACATATAGGATCTATCGGAATCCAAAACCCTAATCCAATGACCTGGATAAGTCAACAACCCTAATTCCTTAATCATAACTAGAAACCCATCAACGAAAAACCATGTGTCGAAAAATCACCTAAAAATGGGCATTAAAACCAAGGACTAGTCGTGCAAATAATATAACACATACCCAACAAGAAACACATCACCTCCCTTATCTAGAGTAGTCTTTCTCTCAGTTGAGCACTTCTCATTGGATACTATACTGACTTCCATTGCCTTCGACTTGCAATCCATTTTATAATTCCTAGATTTACCGCATTTCCAGCATCTTCTCGTAGACTGAACAAGGGATTTAGATCTACCCTTCTACTTAGACTTTCTACTAGAGATTTTTCCTTTATCTCTACAAGTAGTCGACCTCTCACCACTAAGGCATCTTTGGTTGATCCTTCCATTTGTTCTAAAAATAGAGATGCAAACACATATTCTAGGACTAATGGGGTTGAATTACTACCTATAGCTATGACTAAGCTATCCCAGGAGTCTAGCAAAGAACATAATAGGATGATACATTTCTCTTCCTCAATGATTTCAATATCCACAGAAGATAACTTGCTTATTATGGTATTAAATGCATTCAAATGCTCAATTATTGAACTATCCTCACGCATCCTTAGAAGATACAGTTTCTTTGTAATGAACAACTTATTTACCAAAGATTTAGACTAATACAATATTTCCTATTTCTCCCACAGATTCTTGGTCGAATCTTCACCTGAGACATTCAACAACACCGAATCTATAACACAAAGTAGAATTGTACTCATTTCAGTTCTATTGAGTTTCTCCCATTATTCCCTTGACATAAATACTAGAATGGTACCTAGACAAGCTATTGCCCATTGTTTTCGATCTAAAAGGAATCTTCAATTTTAAGCTTCCAAAGATCAAAATTCTATCCATTGAAAATTTCAATCTCTATCCTTGAACTGCTTGTCATTCTTTAAGAACAACTTTATGGATCTATGACTTACGACTCTTACTATGCCTAGGGTTTAGATTATATCCAAGGTTGTTAAACCAATCTTTGATACCACATGTTAGGAAATATAACACTTCCATGCTAAACCTATAAGAAGAGAGGAATAAAGAATTAAACTAGAAAACAAAATGACAAAGCAAACACATTGTACACAAAGATTTTACCTTGGAAAACAAAACGTGAAAACCATCATTCATTTAGTGTGTTTCTCTCTTATTGTCTTATTCATTCATAATAAAAGGTTATGTTCCTAATCGTTTTCTAGATCTAAGACACAATTGGCATCATACCCTCTTTCTTTACATAAGGACAACCCTGTAGCCAATTTAGCTTACATCTACATGAACAACAACCTACTTCTAAATGTTAGCATGAAGAACAACTTAATACGAATACAACACACCTTATTTACATGATTTACATTAGGAAAATCCCTAAAGAAAGGTTTCAAAAAATGGTTACAGATGCACGCAAATCATTGGCTACAAATCTTGCGAACCTCAAGATTTTGTTACAGTTGACTTCAAGTCAAATTACTAGTTGACTACCAGTTGACCTTCAATCGGTCTTCGGTAGGTTTCCACATGACTACCTGTCAACCTCTTTTCGGTTGGCCTCTTTGACTTGTTGTCGCTTACTTTGAATTTTATTTTTCCTTTCATCCACCTCAACCTTCGATTTAATTCACTGCAAAGAATATAAAAACCCAACAATCTGCAGCAACATCTTGAATGTAGTGAGTATCAAGATTGGTGTGTTTGGTTTTGGAGTGATACACTGGATTATATGCAAGGTGAATTTCACTCTGATTTTCACATCTTTAACTCTATAGATGATTTCTGAATCATTCTAAGCTCTGTAAGAACATGACATATCCAAACTTCTTATTTAGTTATTCCTTAGCTTCCCTGTACTCTGCTTCACAGGAAGAAAGAGAAATAGTTCTCAACTTCTTACTAGAACATGAAATCATACCTAAACCAAGATGAAATATGTAACCTGTAGTAGAACATCTATTTGAACTGTCACCTTCCCAATCATAATCTATATGAAAAAGAAGAGAAATTGTAGCCTTGCTTGAATCGAAAACACCATAATTCATTGTCCCCTGTAAATATGTCATAATTCTCTTTATTTCTTGCCAGTGAATTTCATGAGGCTTTTGCATAAACCTTGAGACCATACGAATGGGAAAAGAGAGATCATGCCTACAGTGTGTCAAATATAACAAACTTCCCACAAGCTAATGATAAAGAGTAGCATCAACAAGAGGAGTAGTACAATTAACAATTAATTTTACATCGGATTGAAATGGCGTTGGTGAAGGCTTACAATCACTCATATGCAACAGAGGAAGTAAATATGTCACATAATTAGGATACGAAAGAAATATACAATCATACATATGCAAAATATGAGGACTCAAAAAATAGTGCAAGATGCCTAAATATGTCATTTCAAATTGACTCTTAAGATTATTCATCAATTCATGTATAGATGCAAGTTGGCTGCCAGTAATGATAAGATCATCCA
>ML807906.1:95183-112365 GCA_009831015.1 Picea engelmannii
TCTGAAACTTTACAATAATGGGATTAGATTTCGGTTAGCTTTCCTATAAAATGCAAGTACTTTTTATGTTTCTCATTTGTCGAACTACCATAAAGCGAAAAGAAAAGAGCATACATAGAAGAGAAAACACTTTCCTCTATGTTAATGATTTTTTGATATCATACAATGCACATGAAAAAGAGCATACACAGAACACAAAGAGTAGTAAATCAAAATAAAAACATTAAAAACAAAATATTAACTCAAAATTGTTTTAAATGAGTGCCTCCATATTTGAAAAAAATAATTGTATCTTGGGAAAACATAAACCTTTTCTAGTGAAACGAAAAGAAATGCTCTAGACACAATGGAATAGTTTGCTCATCCCATAAATGAACAGAAATAACAAAACCCATAAATGTGACAACATAGGTTCAAGATATCAATCAAAAACATGAGTGGGTCTTCAGATAGAATATGATTCCATGCTCAAAAAAACATCGTATCTCCACACATGATGAACACCCTAAGCAACCACTCACACAACTAGATAAAAGATCAATACACCAATGTTTTTATGTGGTTAAAACCCTCAAAGAGGGAAACAGTGCATGGCCCCACCAACATGGCTACTTGAGACAATATATTAATGCAAAAGAAAAATTTGTACATAAAATTTTCTCACAATTGATTTTCAAAAAATAACCCTCGATGGTCTTTAAATAGATACCATGGAACAATCAGATGCTAAGCCAAAAATCAATAGTCGTTACTATCAAGGAGAATATGAGTCGTCAGAACGCTCTATGTCTAGAACATATCATAATTGTTGGATTACATAACCACAAATGCATACTAAAGAGACCCACTGAGGAAACACATTTTTATCTAAAGACACATTAGAGCAAATTGATCTTAACTAAATCCTAAGTGTTTAAATATCCTAACTTTAACTTGGAATCATAATAGAACAAAGGGTCTTGGCATTAAACAACATGATTACCAATGTTGACTAGTGGTTGCTTGGAAAGTGTCTCTCAATGTATGGACAACATGTCTATCTAAATATTTGAAGGTCGAAGTACTCAATCATAAAGAAGTGTTGTAGCAAAATAAATTATCCAGTGTCACATGATTCATATAATAGAAGTGACTCATAATGACCACATTACGGTTTTGATCATGGAAAACATGTTATATTCATATTCATATTTCTTTCTATTGAAATGGGGTACCACACCTTTTCCGTAAACAACCAGAAAAATGGAATGGATGTCCATCTAGAAAACCACCCAATGCAAAAAACATATCCCTACAAGCCAATTTCATTGTGTTCACCATGCCAATGTTGAGAGATACATTCTTCATAAATATGTTTCAACATCATGGATACCATGAAACTCCTCCTAGGAAACCATTGCTCAATTCAATTTTTATTAACAAGAGAACACTAGTGTCTCAATGGTGTGAACGAGTCTGAGAATGTTCTACTATTCCTTGGTGTATCTCAATTGATATGTAGAAAAAGTGAAACAACATTACAAACACATAATCCTTTGAGTTCATAGTAGAAGATTTGTAGTCATAAAAAATAAAACCTATAATGTATGAGATCTACTTCTTGTAATTCAAACTTTTCTTGTGTAAATCATTTGATGCGACCATGTAAAACTTTGCCTAGCTTTTTCACCTTTGGTTCTTTGGTGACTATATTGTAGGATGGGAGGCATAGAAGACAAAAGTTTTATTATGTTGGCAAGCCATGTTAACTAGATAAATAAAGGGTGGAAATGTGTAAAATGAATGCTTCTCAAATCAATATGGGGATTAGTAAATTCACTTGTAACAAGAGGTGCAAGGTATAAATAAAAATTAAAAATGGCATAGTGCTTTGCAAATAGAAGAAAACAATGTGCACTAAATAATATATATTCTAAATGTACTCTATGCATACAGAAGAAAAAAATATATACTAGATGGTATTAGAGTCTATGATAGTACAAGTTGTCATGATTATGTTACACATTCAAAATGTCCCAATTTATATTTAAAGCAAGAAAAACAATTGGCATGAGCCATTTCAAGAGGGAAAATTCCCTGTGTTTGACCATCTCAGCACGATGTTGGGGAAAGCAAAGGTGCTTCAAGAATAAACACAAATGGCCAACACTCAAGTGATGACTCAGTGCTTACGTAAACTAGCTGCAAAACAAAGCAAAACCAATGCTTCCAATGATGAAGAAAGTCAACACTCGCTCTGGAAGTACAATGATTACATGTAAGTCTACAAGATAGGTGAACATGAGACCGAAGCTGATCCGGATTATTTTCGGTACGAAATGAGATCAGAGATATAATAAAGAAATGCACAGAGATATCACAGATATTCAATAATATAACAGAAATGTATCAGAGATGCAACCATAAACACATATATACATTAATACACAATTTCTATTAATGAAAGAAATGTATAGAGACTGTAAAAATACAGAGTGAAAGCCTCGCTAGAATGGTGGTAGCTTATCTCTGAGAAGAGATGTGACGGCTACTCGCATTCGCAAGAAGATGATTACAATGAGGCTCCGAAGGCCTTTTTACAATAAGCAGGAATGCCAAAAACCATAGACATCCAAAAACATAACCCTAGGAGATGAAGCGCCAAAAGTCATGTGGGCCCCGTTTGGGTAGGTGAGTACATCAACTTCCCGGGGTTGTAACTTTTGCATACGATCTCCGTTTTAGGCGAGTGATGTCTCGTTGGAAAGGTATCGTCAAGGAGATTCATTTTGGGGGCTCAATCATGCCTTTGGTTATCATTTATAACCTCGATATCGAAAAACCTTCATTTGGGCCCTCAAAATGGCCCCGGAAGTTAAAACCTGCTAAAAATAGTAAATTGCCAAAATTGCAAGAAAACTGTTTTGAGCCATTTGGAAAAGGTGGGTGGCCACCAATATCCACCTGGATCAGAATCTTATGCAATTACAACGATATACACTTTACCCAAATAATATCCTAACCATAAAACTAAAGATTATAATATTTTAAAATTAACAATATTCCAACAACAAAAGAGATACCATTGTCTATTTCTCAATACCTAAAGCACAAAAATAAGCTTATCATTTAAGGAATCACATGTTTCATTATCAAGTTTTCAACATTTAAATGCATGTCTTGAATGAGAAGGGGTTATTTCCCTAATTGTAGGTTTTGTAATTGTGAACAATATTGACAAGAAGAACACTACTAAACATAAAATATTTGTATAATGCACAATTGCAACAAATGATGCATGCAAGCACAGTACCAAACTAGGGCTTAAATAGGCTGAAAATTTTTCATATCCTTAATACCATCGAATCATCCCAGGTTTATACTATTTGCAAATAATGTAGCATAACTAATCTAGCCTATTTAATCACTTCTAGCCAAATCATAAATGATAGTGTTTGACATAAAATATGAAGAGGAAAAACCGACCCAACACGATGCTAATGAAAATCAAAAGAGTTTCAAGGCTACATGGAAATGCTCGATGCTCAAGTGCTTCAAGGATTATATAAATTGGGTGCAATATAAAATAAATGTCTAAGTAGCCATTGAAAAATGATGCCAAAGTATTTGAAAAGTATATTAACACAAGTTTTATTCAAATGGTTTCTTATACCAACAAACTAAAAATCACAATATTTCAAAGCGATCATCTTGCAACAATGTATGAGAGACTTCAATATATTACCATATTAACATAACACCATAACAAAAGTGTTACAATGACTAAAGAAACTATGAAAATAAAGGAAAAACAAAATCCAATTAGAACATAAGAAATTTACACCACACTCAGTCTCACAAATATAAACTCAATCCTATAATTGTGTGTAGAGATCATAAACCACTACCAACATAGGAAATTCAATGGTCGCTATTTTTAAAAGGTTGAACAAGCTATATTTGTAAAGCTTACCTCCGGTGAAAGTTAACCCCACTAAAAAGTGAAGCATGGATTTTGTCTTCACAAATCTTGATGTAATTTCCAACCACAAAGCTATTTTCAACAATCAACATCGCAAGTGCCACAGGTGCAGCAAAAAAAAACCCAATGCCTATTCCAACCTTGAACCCAATTAAGAGAACTCCAAGTACAAGACAACTTAGTTTTTTTAGAGCTATCTTTTAAAGCTAAGAAAAGGAAAATTGTAGGGATTTACACCTTCAATGAAAATCAACCCATCTAATTAAGAAACCATCCAAAGCATATATGTAGAGATTGATGCAATTTGTATCCACAAAGCCACCTCCAAGCCACCCACGCAGAACTCCAAAACGAAAATGCTAAAGAAAATAGCCTTAGAATACCAAAATGCATTTTCAAGCCTAACACCTAACCTAATACACATAGCACAACACTTCAAACATAAGAAACATAGCCTTCAAGATATTAGAGGCTTCACAATAGAGACCTCCTACAATTTTTTTCAAAATATCAGTGCAAATGCAATAATCCCATGATGCAAAGAGAAAAATAGAACAAACATAGAGGCGAAGAGAACAAAACCAACAACATAGAGATAACACAACCATGAGAACCCTTCGATGAAAATCGCCAAAAAAATGACAAACTAAGGGTGCAGGGATAGAAATTAATAAAACTGCCAACCCAAAACTCCAAAACACAACAAAGAAAATTTGTTCAATGCAATCAAAGACCACACACACATAGTTTTCTATTGCACATCTTATGATGTTTTTTTCACATCCTCCCTCTGTGACCTCAAGGACCTTATAAAATCATCTTTAAAACACAGATAAAATCAAGGTCTATAAATGAAGAAAACAAAACCCTCAAGGGAGAAAGAACACAACCACAGAACCCTCCCATGCAAAATTGATGGCTAATACCACAAAATTCAACCCACAATCATAGAGTTTTCAACATTGTCACAGTCAATATTCATATTTCTTGTCTAGCCTTGGATCAACACAAATAGGCACTTGAATTTTTCCTTTTCCTACAACACTAAATTTCACTCTATCATAGATAAATCTGCACAGAATTATCACTACACATATATACCTATGCGCGAAAGCATCAACGAACAATGTTGACGAAATTTGTCGCAGAAAACTTTGTGCAAAATTTAGTAACTAATGTGGGTGTGTCACGGGTCATTTTGGATGCAGTATCCTGCAACAATAGTAACTTGTCGCGGATCTTTACGTGGTGTTCCACTGCACCAAATCGTGACTGTCTATTCCTACGAAGACAAATACTCAGGAAATATTCTTTCAAACAAAAGTTTAGAACTTAGCTGAGATTAATTGCCCACGGTATTCTTGCAATTACATAAACTTGTCACTCTGTCAAGATAGTTTATACATATAATTTAACAATCCAAACACAGAGCGCGACAACACCGCACACTCTGTTCTTTCTTAATATCAATGCAGGAGTAAATTTACACGAGAAAACTCATTCCTTCTTGGTCTCTTCGACCTGTGCGATCCACACTTTTACATATTAAATCTCACACACTTTCTAACCTATGCCTCTTACAAAGAATTCAATATATCTCGAGGCCTCAGATACTTCACAAAAAATGAATCCCGAGTTATCTTAACAAATGCCTAAAATAGAGATTTGTTCCTAATATTTAGCAACAAACTTAACACCTATGACAAAAAACTCAATATCTAATTAAAAAAACTCAATAAAAATGTATTCTAGAGACATTTCGTAATTATTACAGATATAATAAAATAAATTAGGGAACCAACTTCCTTGGTAAATGTTTGCGACCCATGAGATCAATTTTTAATATTTACTTCCATATGCTCTTGCATCGGACTTCTAGGGAAGAAAATAACTATCCATTAGGTATTCAAGGTCTGTGCCATACTTGGAGATTTTTGTTGTTGTCATACAAGTAGCATCCTCTGCTGGTCGACCATTCCATTTGACAAAGTACTGGAAATACTCCTTGCCTTTGGTTTTCCTTAATACCTTCTTATCCAATACTGCCTCGATTTCCTTTTACACTGCTCGGGGTATTTGTTATTTCCATTATACAACATGATATTCATAACTTACAGGTTCATCTATTGAAACATCCTATGTCTCCTTGAAGGGATACAAATATGCAACATGAAATATTGGAGATATTCCAACACTACTTGGAAGTTCTATTTCACATGCATTAGAATAAAATTTTCTTAAAATTCTACATGGTCCAATATTTTTAAGCTTTAGTTTGATATAAGTCCCTACATGAAACTTCTCTTTCCTCAAATATGTAGTCACCAAATAGCCAACCTAAAAATTCACCGATATTCTCTTTGTAAATGCTCCTTGTTTATACTTGTGGTTGTTGTCTTGCAATTTCTGTTTGACCCTTTCTTGCAACTCTTGCCTACTTACTACAAAATCCTCACCATCGACACTTCTTAATTCATTCTTTCCCAAATTCCTTAACTCATACACTCCCCTAGGATGCATTCCATACAAAATATGGAATGGTCTCATAAGTTTTCTTCTATTTGGTGAGTCGTTATATGAAAAATCATCTTGGGAAATCATTTGATCTCATTGCTTAAGGCTCTCATTCACAAGGCTTCTCAAAATATTTCCTAGACTTCTGTTTACTACCTTTGTTTTTCCATTAGTCTGTGGATGACAGGCTAAGCTAAAAATGATATTAGTACCAAGATTTTTCCATAATGTTCTCCAAAAGTGTCCCACAAATATAGTATCTCTGTCATAAACTATATTTTTGGGTAAACCATGTAAGCTTACAACCCCTTTAAAGAAAACAATTACAATATTTGTCGCATCACTAGTCTTGGTACAAGCAATGAAATGAGCCATTTTTGAAAATCTATCTACCACAACATAGATTGAAATATTACCTCTCTATGTTCTTGGCAATCCCAACACAAAATACATTCTCACTGCATCCCATGGATTGATTAGAATGAGTAGTGGTTGATACAACCTTGTATTCTGACTTCTCCCTTTAGCCTGCTGACAAATTTTGCACTTCTCCACAAACTTTTTCACTTTATTCTACATACTTGACTAATAATAAAAAAATTTTACCTAAGCAAAGGTTCTATCTTTTCCAAAATGTCTTCACAATCCTCCACTGTGTTTTTCTTTGATCATATTTCTCCTCATTCAACACTTTGGTATGCACAATTTATTGTTCTTGAACAACAATCCTTCCTGTAATATGTAGTCCAACCATTGAATTTTGTTACCAGTAACTGGATTTTCACAAGTGTTGGCCCTTGATCAGGTTTAGATGCAACGTTGGTCAAGCTTGACCATTTTTGGGACTTCGATAGGCTAGTCGAAGATGGAGCGCCCAGGCGAAGCAGAGATCGTGGGACATCTCCCTCTTTTGCAGGATTTTTGGGTTTTAGGGTTTATGTAACGGGTATGGGATGTCGGCCCATGGGTCTTACCCATGTTTAGGCCCCTTTTGTAATGTATAAATAAGTATCTAGGCAATGTAATAAGTAGACCTAGTAGTTTCTCGTCATTGATCGACTTAGTGCATGGCTAGTTGGCTTTGTGCACGAACGTGTCAAGGTTTGCAGAGCTAAGTGAAAGTGTTGTATAAGATGCTTTGTGCACGAACTGTGTAAGGATTTGTGTTGTGACCTAACTTGGGGAAGGAGGATCTGGTGAGGTGCGTGCAGATCTCCTGTCCTATGCGGAGTTGGCGTTGTGGCTTGGTGCATGTAAGAAGATAGAAAGAGACTAATAAGAAGAGAAGAAGACTGGTGGATGTAGCCCCACACTGGGGTGAACCACATATATCTTGTGTCGATGTGCTTTGTGCTATGGTGTTCATATTGTTTATGTACTTAATTGCTTGATCTAGATGTATGATAGATCCAATTGATGCTTAGTGCTTTATGACGTGAATGAATGTTAGATCTACTTTGATGCTATGTGCTGAATGGTTAGATATGCTTGGATCTTGGTTGTTATTGCGCTTATCTGTAATTAGGGTTTTGACCTGCGATGTGAATAGGGGTTAAATACTAATGAATGTTAATTGCTAAATGCACTGTTAAGTATTGTGATCATAGATCTGTTTCCCAGCTAGGTTGTAGACACCTGAGTCCTGCAACCCCCCCTGCCTCTACCTCGGGTGAGACTTCATCTGATTTGTAGGTGTTACCAAAAGGGTCGGTAGTTAGGGTTTTGTTGGTGCATTGTTGAAGCATTGAACCCTAGGTCTGCTCCCGTGCCAACAAATGGTTCTGCTTCCAGGACTCGAAACTATGATTGCTAGGAACTGAAGAAAAGAGAAATCTTTGTGCGTAGATCTGTTGATGTAGTGTGCAATATTCTACTTGAATTGTGAAGATCCGTGCTAAGAAGGGAATCATATATGAAGAAAAGAGGTAAGATCTTAAAGCTTTGTGCTCTAGTAAAGGTAAGTTAATTGGAAATTTTTGTTTCGAAAGAATGGATCTAGGTATGATTGATAGATTTTGTCCTAGTCTGGAAACTAGGGCACAACTAGAAGAGAGAAGATTTGATATGCATAAATCTGATAGAAATAATGAAAGATATGTTATTCCTATGCATAGAAAGAATTTTTGGACTAACAAGTGGATGCAGGATCCTGGAAAGAATTTTTCGCAGGTTCATCACTGTGATCCCAGTGTGCAGTTCAAGAAAGGTTTGGGATCGTTTAAGAGAAAGAAATGATTGACTCTTTGTTATAGTTGCAGAAGATCGAGACATCTTGCTAAGGAATTCCCTGGTATAGGTCCTATTTGTCTTTGTTGTAAAGTTGTTGGTCATGAGGTTTTGGATTGTCCTAGAATGTTTCTAAAGTTGAAAAGATGAATATGAGACAAGAAAACCATGAAGAAGGTCAAGAGACTAAGGATATGCTAGAACACTAGAAAGAATCAGAGACTATATTATTGCAGATGAAAGAAACCATGAGTGATCACAGAGACATCAATTTACCAGAGATCTTAAAAGAAAAGAAGTGTATAGAAATAAGAATAGGATACTTCGACATAGATTGTTTTCTGGATGAGGAAACACATGTGGATATCATGATAGAAAGTACTTGGGAAATTTTGGGAAAGCCTACTATGATTCCTTCATTAGGAGGAATAAGATTGTTTAAAGGAAAGATGATAACCCTATGTGGAAGACTTACTAATGTACCTATGGTTGTTCATGGAGCATCGACAAGAGAAGAATTTGAGGTCGTTAAGTTTGTTGAGAACAACACTCCTTTTTCACTTTTTCTAGGAAGGACTTGGATTGAGAAAGATCAGATCCGAAGGAAAGAAGAAGAGGAAGCCATAGAACAGAAAAAAAAGAATTAAAGGACTTCATAGCTGAGAAAACAGAACGACTAAGAGAAGAAAAAGAGGACAAGTTGAAGCAACTGAGGACCAAAGACCTAGCTGTCAAGGTTGAAAGAACGCAAGAAGGCTTAAAGAACTTATCCATGCAATAAAGAATAACACCTACCCCAGAAACAGTAAGAGAAGAAGTATTACCCTCGAACCCTGTGAACGACCCTCAACAGTGCGAAGCTACTATGCTAAGAGAAGATAAGAATAAGAATGGAAAGAGAGATCGAGCAACTCAGATCACATGAAATAAGGCCAGGAAGTTCAGTAAGAAGAAAGCTAAGTTAAAAATACTGCAGGAGGTTCCAGTGAAGACTTCACAGGAAGCAGGCTTGCAGAAATTGAACATCACCAGAATAATAGAACAACGCAGAAGAGAACTTCGCCTTGGGGAAGCTATATGACCGTTGGAGGTGTCCTGACCGTTAGAAAGATGCTCGGGAACGGATAGAAACACAATTATTGATGGAAATATCATCATTGGACCATTGGGAACGCGCCACAATGGATGGAATCGTTTTGATTGAGGCATTCCTGTCGATTGGAGGAGTCTGTTACGACGTTGTTTACTTAATCCGTCGAATGCCTCACCGGGGACACTTTTGCAAATTGTGATTATCCAAGCTAACAGAGAACTGATTACCATTGTGCTATGCTTTTGAGACCTCTCCACCCATTTTACTTACCTTGAGTGTCCAGTTGCCTACCCGAGACATTTGATCACGAGCGTGCATGTCGGGCGACCTTAGCGCAGTAGAGAAGTTCGTAGAAGAAATATTGATTTACCTTATGGCTGAGAAGGTCATGTCCGTAGGAGTATAGGCCTCATCGATGGGAGGATTGCAAGCATCCCCCTCAACTGCACGATGATCCAGTTGATTTGGGCCATCCTGAACTGCGACGAAGAAGAGAAGCAAGCACCAGGACGACCTGGCGAATGTGAAGCTCATCCCATCGGTCTTGCCTGACTACATCTTGCCTCTGGTTAGCACGGTTAGTCGTGACAATGTTCCGAGAGATTTCAAGTACAAACTCATCACTGCGTACCTCCCGAAGGGGATACACGTAGTGGGATCGAAGCTAGGAATGATCCCTGACCTTAAGATCAACGACTTTAACCTGGGAGACCGGAAGAATTATGTATTTCTCACACCACATAAGTACTTGACAAAGAAAACAGGGAAAAAGTTGAAGATAGTCCCCCAACCATGGACTAAGGAGATCGCGAGGTCCACCATTCTCAACGTCATGAAGATACCCCACTTTGGAAAACATCAGGAGGTTAACACATTTGTTAAACTCCTCCTGTCGTGCCACAATGGAGGTTATCTATGGTTAGACAAGTGCGTGACTGTGGATCCGATGTTGATCCACATGATCACTAGATTAAGCATGCAGGGACCAAAACCTTAGAAATTATACCCAGTGAAGGCTGCAGATCGTGCCCTGACACAACAAATAAAGGACACCTACGACGATGTGGAGAAGGGGAAGCGAGGCTACAAGGTAGCCTCCATCCAAGATGGCGTAGTGTGCCTAGCTTTCCAGTTGATCACTGGTAAACTCGTCAGGAAGAACATACCAATACAAGTCACGAGGTTCGTCGTCGACCTCGCAGGAAAGTGCATTGAAGGGATGAAAATGAACTGGGTGAGCTACCTCGTTAACCAGGATGAGAAGGATTGTCTGTAACACCCTGTTTCCCCCAGCTTGTAAATATAACTGGAATGGCCAAGGACTATGGCAAACTCATAAATGTGAATATGTGATGTAAATGGACCTTGAGGAAGAGGTCAATGAATGTGAATGATATTGTGAATTTAATTGTAGGACTGCTGAGAGGGGATGTGCAGAATAAGAGACCACGATGGCGGTGGAAGGCCCCTGAAAAGGTGGCGATAACTTCCACCGAGAATTAAATACCATATTTGGACTCCACTGGCCCGGAGAACCAAAAGCTGCTCGCTGGCCCTGAAATTTTCATGCCTCGCAGGCTGGTAGGCAGATGGCTTGATGAGGGATGGGATGGTGAACCGCCCATCCGTAGAGCCGTCAGGCCTGATCGATGCAAGGGTAATCATGCCACACGCAAACTCGCGAGAGGATAAGGTGTATGGAAGAAGTGATTAAGAGGGCAGACGCGAGGGGAACTCTGGCATTACACAGAGTGAGTGATAGCAGAGAGGAAGGATTGCAACCTTCTCTCCTGGTCACTGGCAGACAGAGAGACGCAGTCTCAGAACATTGTGGTCTCAGCTCGGGGGTGGCTAGTGGTAAATCCGTTGGGAGTCGCTACGCCTACGGTTGGGTGGAAACGAGCACCCCTCTCAGTAGTCACACCCGTTTCTGAAGTTATTTCTGATAAGTGTTTTGTTCATACTACATCTTGAAATTCATATGCTGACATATATGCTCATAACCTGTGAAATGGTGAACAATTACAGTATAAGAATGTCTGTGCAGTGTTTTGATAAGTAATGTTAGATATATGCTTATAACAGAATGACCACGCATGGCTTATATTGATAAATGAATTTAATTAGGCACGAGTCGAACTAAGTTAGGCTTTCAGCCCATTCTCGGGGAGCCGCTTACCCTTATCTACCCCTAGGAATGCCCCGGTATAGACCTCTTCACGAAGATTCCCTCCTTAGAAAGGTTCACCAAGAACCCCGAAAAGGGTCTTGAACGTGCAAGTCTCATTAACCCTATACAAGGAGGAATGCCCCTCTTAAGGTTCCGAGGTAGCAGTATAGGGATAGGTAACAAATCGACGAACGAGGTCCCGTCGGATGACCCATAGCCATTCACGACCGTTAGATTGACAAAAGTAACCAGGACGTTACATACCTTGCCCCATTTTCCCTCTATCTCCGTGAACAACGAGGAAAACGGGATCGTAGATCCTAAGGCCCAGGAGAACATTTGAACCATTGATCTTTCCACATCCACGAAGTAGTGGAGGAATACGTAAGAAGGGACAACCTAAGCCGTTGGATCTCATTCGGAAATCCCATCATTCGATGGATCGGGTTAATATACTCGGAGTCTAGTCTCTGGAGTGTGCGCGGGAGGAATGGATCTAGGCCGTTAGATCTTGGCCCATTTACCTGTCAACCGTCCGATCGGATAGGAGGTGCATGGGGTTTAACCCTTCTTACACCAGGCAGACGTCTCGACCTTCATCGAGACATCGGTATTCGGGAAGTCGGAGTTCCTGAGGTCAAAGGAATCGGGACATCGAAAGTCTCAAAACCCCGGAGGAATCGAGACCGTCCGTTTGAGGATACACGTGGCAGAGATTGGAGCCATCGAGGAAGGCCTGACAAGGAAGCCGTCTATCGACATTTGGGTCATCGGGAAATCGGAGATCTCGGTGACAAGAGGTTTGTGCACTTTGAAATCGCGAAACGTGATACCCCGATCAGTGGGGGACAATTGTCAGCGCATCCGGAGAAGTGGAAGCCCCCTTGAGTGGGAGCCAACTGTCGGCACAACGGATAAGGAGGAGAGCCCGTCGTGAGAGGGCCAGATGTTAGCGTAGTAGAGAGTCGGTATTCAGAGAATCGAGGATTCTGTGGTCGTGGGAACTTTACATTTAAAAGTCATGAACCCCGAAACACCGATGAGAGGTAAGGTTGTGGTCACGGAGACATTGGTCATGTGGACTAAGGACTTAGCCCGGGAAGCTAAG
Organism: Picea engelmannii; assembly: GCA_009831015.1. Classification (NCBI taxonomy): domain Eukaryota; kingdom Viridiplantae; phylum Streptophyta; class Pinopsida; order Pinales; family Pinaceae; genus Picea; species Picea engelmannii. The sequence goes on from ML807906.1 coordinate 108,256, forward strand.
GCAAGAGAGGAACGTGTCGAGGATCGGGGATCGATGAACCGAGTTGTTGGTACATCACGAGTGTCAAAATCCCGATAGGAGGAATCCCGATAGAAGTATATGGTTGCGGCCATATGAGAGGTGGTCGCATGGACCAAGGCTTAACCTGGACCGTCCATCCATTTAGGATGCGTGTCGCAAATTCGAAGAGAGTCGGGGATCGACATACCGGGTATTCCGTGGACATATGCACTTTGGTATTGAAAACCCCGAAACTCCGACGAGAGGTAAGGGGGCGGTCATATAGAGGGAGGTCGTATGGACCCCAAAAGACTAGCCTGGGGGACTAGCGAACGTCGGAGCACGTCGGGAATCGGAGGATCGTGGATCCAAGGTGCATATGCACTTTGATATTAGAAATCCCGAAACCCCGACGAAAGGAAATCTATAAGACTGTGGTCTTGAGTGCACGGTCGTATGGACTAGGAGCCTAGCCAGGGAGGGGCTAAGGACAAAAAAAAAGAAGGAGTTCATCAGCGATCGGGAATTGCTGAGTACAAGAACCCTTGACATCGGGAAAGACAAAACCCCAATAACTGAATTTAAGGTCAGGGAAAGACCACGGTTAGGTGAAGAAATCCATATAGGTGAATGAAAGACCTGTGGACCGGGTTTGGCATTTTGCTGCTACAAGCTTCGGGGATTCTCATTGTTGAGAACTAAACAAAAAATGTTGACCTTAGGTAGTGGGTGTGTTACAAAGTGGTATCAGAGCATGGTTACAAAACTCATCCTGATTGGGCTCATGCACGAGTCGCGCATAAACTTCGTTCGAAGCACTCCTATGAGGAGTAATCCCCTGACTTAACTCTCTTGTCCAAGATTAAAAAATTGGAAAATGAGAATCCGACTGTGTATGCATGTGAAAGAGTTATGAATTTATGCGCAAATTATAAAAAAAAATAAAATGAATTTAACTCTTGACTAATATCCAGCGTTTGTCTTTTCACTCAAGCGGACGATCAACCGCGGGAATCTACAGACACAGGGTATGGTGACTCACCAAGAGGTGGGAGAAGGGCCCACAACAGAGACGAAGAGTCTGACGAAAGAAGAGCAATAGGAACCCCTCCAAGCCTGGCTGAGATGGTGAGGAGTCTTATGGTCGAATTGCAAAGCTGCAAGGCTGATAATGAAAGGATGATGAAAGAATAAGAAAAACAAACCGAAATTAATGCAGTTCTACTGCAGAGCTTATTCGACCTACAGCGACAAATGCAGCATGAAATTGAGATGCAGAATCATGGTCGTGTCAGTGGTCACACTGAGAGAAGCACATCCAGAAAGGTCCACCCCAAAGGTAAAGGACCAGTGTCAGACGATTCCATTGAGAAGGAAGCCAGTGATACAGAAGGCTCTTCCTGCAACAGGACTAGTTCCTATTCCCGCAGAAGACAGAAGAAGCAAAAGACTTCCAAGAGTCATAAATTTTAAGAATTCAAGAAGGCCAAACCTCCCTCCTTTGACGGTGAGATAAAGAGGGGAGAGGAAGCCGAGGCCTGGCTACTTGGACTGAAGAAATATTTCAAAGTCCATGATTTTTTAGAGAACTTGAAGGACTGAGTGGCCACTTTCAATCTGAACGGAAAGGCTTCCATCTGGTGGGAAGACCTTAAGAATATGAAAGGGATCCGCGAGGAGGACCTGTCTTGGAAAAGGTTTGAGAAGTACTTCCGGAAGAAGTATTTGTCGGAAAGGTATTTCGACGAGAAGGCTAAAGAGTTCTATGAACTTAAACTAGGACAACTTACTATGGAGGGATATGTCAACAAATTCCTTGACTTATTGAGATATGTACCCTACATCAAAGAAGAGAAGGTGAAGGCACAACGCTTCATCAGTGGGCTACCCAAAGAATACCGGAACCGAATCGAATTCGACAAACCAAAGACCTTAGAAGACACTATACGAAAGGCAACATATTGTCACGAACAATATGGACATCGGGCAGAGTCTCATGGAGACTGGAAACATAAGAGTGGTTCGAGATTTCAGAAAAAGGGGAGCAAATCCTCGGGATTTAAAAAATACAAGAAGAACCACAGAATGAAATTTCCAACCCGGAGTGTACTCCAGCAGAACTTTCCCTCGCTGGACGGAAATAAAACTTCTGGACCTATACCAATAAAGAATGATAACCCAAAGAGGAAACCTTTGGAATGTTGGGATTGCGGAGGAGAGCATCTCCGGAGAGACTGTCCACACCAACAACAGTACAGTTGAAAAGTTTATAACCTTCTGGAAGCGACCACAGTCAACGATGTGGCAAGGAGTCTGCCACAGATTTATGCAGCCTTGGATAATAACCAGGCTGACCACCAAGCTTCAGTGGTGGAAATAGAAGGTATGATTTTCAACCATCTGGTGTCTGTTTTGATTGACCCTGGTTCAAATTTAAGTTATATAGCCCCTAGAGCTGTTGATAAGTGTAAGCTACAACCACATAAACAAGCTAAACCATGGTTGGTACAGTTAGCCACTGGCACTAAAAGAAAGGTGGTAGAGGCCATACCAACCTGCCAATTAATGTTGGGTGAATTCCCCACCCAAGCAACCCTTAATGTATTACCCCTGGGATCATACGATCTGTTGATTGGTATGGACTAGCTGGCCGCCCACAAAGCCAAACTGGACTGTTACTATAAAACCTTAGAATGTGTGAGCGAAGAAGGAAAAAGGATAACCCTTCAAGGGATCCGAAAACCAGTCTCGGTGAGACAAATATCAGCCCTGCAAATGAGGAAGTATTGCCGAAAGGGATGTCCCCTATATGCAATACAGGTGTTGAAAACAATCAAAGGTGCAAAACCAAGCCCTGATGATCACCCTATCCTGAGAGAATACCGAGATGTGTTTCCAAAGGAGGTACCGGGTCTACCTCCGAGAAGAGACATTGAATTCTCGATAGAACTCGCACCAGGAGCGGTGCCGGTGTCTAGGACACCCTACCAGATGAGCACACCGGAGTTGGTTGAACTCAAATTGCAACTGAAAGAAATGATGGACAAGGGTTATATTCGACCCAGTGTGTCCCCATGGGGAGCACCGGTCCTGTTTGTGAAAAAGAAGGATGGCACCCTTAGACTATGCATATATTACAGACAACTCAATAAAGTAACCATAAGGAACAAGTACCCGTTGCCCAGGATCGATGATCTATTTGATCAGTTGGGAGGTGCGTCTATTTTCTCAAAAATTGACTTGAGGTCGGGTTACCATCAAGTCCGAATCAAGGGTGAAGACATCCATAAAACCGCTTTCTGGACACGGTATGGCCACTATGAGTTTTTGGTAGTGCCATTTGGGTTAACCAATGCCCCTGCCACTTTCATGTGCTTAATGAATAATGTACTCAGTAAACTTTTAGATAAATTTGTACTAGTTTTTATTGATGACATATTGATCTACTCTAAGAATAGAGAAGAACATGAAGAGCATCTTAGACTTGTGCTGCAAGTGCTAAGAGAGCATCAGCCCTATGCTAAATTCAGCAAGTGCGACTTCTTTCAGAAGAAAATACATTACTTGGGACATGTTCTGTCCGAGGAAGGGGTAGCAGTAGATCCTAACAAGATCAGGTCTATCATGGAATGGCCTACCCCAAAGGATGTCTCAGACATCAGATCCTTTATGGGATTGGCAGGATACTATAGGAGATTTATAAAAGATTTCTCCAAGATTGGTTGTCTAATCACTGCCCTCCAGAAGAAGGGAACACAATTCCTGTGGACACAACAATGTGAAGAAAGATTTCAAACTTTGAAACATTTACTAACCCATGCACCTGTGTTGAAAATCGCCGACCCAGAAGCTGACTTCCTTGTGTGCACGGATGCCTGTAAGGAAGGGCTCAGAGGAATCCTTATGTAGGAAGGAAAGGTGATCTGCTATGAATCCCGAAAATTGAATGAACATGAGGTCAACTATATGACTCATGATCTAGAACTGGCTGCCATAGTGCATGCCTTAAAAATGTGGAGGCATTACCTCTTGGGAAGAAAATTTGTGCTTATGACAGATCACTGTGGATTACGGTATTTGTTTGATCAACCCAAGCTCAATGCTAGACAA
>ML807906.1:112415-136717 GCA_009831015.1 Picea engelmannii
ATCACTGTGGATTACGGTATTTGTTTGATCAACCCAAGCTCAATGCTAGACAAGCTAGATGGATGGCCCTCCTTAGCGAATTTGATTTTGAAATCAAACACATTAAAGGGAAAGAGAATCGGGTGGCCGATGCCCTTAGTAGAAGCATGAGAAATTAAATTAATTCTACACAAAGCATCAACAACCTTATTAGTCTTACCACTTGTGTGTTTAATCACAAATCTAAATTTATGCACAAATTCAACCCACTTGTCATGTCTTTGATTCAATTTTGGTTGACTACTTATAAATTATAATGCATGATTGTCACTATACAAAACAAATTCATTGGGCATGAGGTAATGCCTCCACTTCTCAAGTTCTTGAACAATTGCATAAAATTCCTTGTCATAAGAGAAATATTTTTGTTTTTCCTCATTTAATTTCTCACTAAAATATGCAATTGGCCTTTGCTCCTGACTTGAGAAAACTCCTATTGCAGTCCCACTAGCATTGGTCTCAACTTGAAAGAATTTATCAAAGCTTGGAAAAGCTAACACAGGCTTTTCAGTAATATTTTTCTTCAATAGTTTAAAATTTATATCATCTTCTTCAATCCAATTAAACGGACGTTTGTTTTCTTTGATATTTTCTACAATAGTCTCACATATCTAACTTCATATTGTAATGAAATTTGTATAGAAACTTGCAAGTCCATGGAAAGTTCTTACCTCAAATGCACATCTCGGGGTTGGCCAATTCCTAATTGTTTGAACCTTTTCTAGGTCCATTTTCAAACCTTCTTCAGATAATACAAAACCCAAATATATCAACTCCCTCTTCATAAACTACATTTCTTCATATTTATCAGCAATATTTCCTTCTGCATGGTACTCAAAACCATCTTGATATGCCTTAAATGTTCTTCTATCTGGCTATAGATCAAGATGTCATCTAGATAGACTATCACAAATTTTCCAATAAATTCATTTAAGGCCTCAGCCACTAACCTCATAAATGTACTAGGAGCATTTGTGAGCCCAAAAGGCATCACCAACCATTCATACAATCAACTATTAGTCTTGAAAGCAATTTTCCATTCATGCCCTTCTCTAATTCTAATTTGATGGTACCCACTTTTTAAATCAATATTTGAAAAATATTTTGAACCACTCAAACAATCCATCAAATCATCATGCAAGGCAATGTAAATTTGTACCTTCTGGTGATTTTGTTGATTTCTTTGGAGTTAGTGCACATGCGCCATCCTCTATCCTTCTTTGGGCTAAGTATTGTTGGTACAACACATGGAATCAAACTCTCCTTCACCAAACCTTTATCTAATAGTTATTGTACCTGTCTTTTAATCTCTTTATTCTCTTGTGGGGTCATTTTATAGGTTTCTTTGTTAGGAAAACTTACTTCTGGAATTAAGTCAATATGATGGCTAGTACACCTTATAGGGGGTAATGCATTTGGAGAATCATCAACTATAATATCAACAAACTCATCCAACATATCTTTAACTTCTATATGTAAATCATCCAGATTTTTATTAATGAGTATTATGTTTGGCTAAACAATTAAGGAAAAATGCATCTCTTCTTTCTTGACTTCTTGCAACAACTCCCCACTTATCAACAATACACTTGGACTAGCTTCTTCTTTGACTCCTTCATCCTGCAAAGGTAACAACACATGCTTGTTCCCAATCTTTTTGAGAGAATAAGTGTTCCTTCTACCATCATGGATGGATTTCCTCTCATATTGCCACGACCTTCCCAACAAAATATGTCAAATGTCCATGGGCATTATATCTCATAACACCTCATCCTTGTAGCTACCAATTCTGAATTCCACTTTATACTGTTCATTCACCAAAATCTGTTGTCCCTTCTACAACTATGACACTCTATAGGGAGTGGAATGTACTAGCCTCTGCAATCCCAATTTCTCTACCATTTATGTGGAAACCAAATTGTCTATACTACCACTATCAATGACAATTTTACAACACTTACCTTTTGACTTACATGCATTCTTGAACAAACTTTTCCTTTGAGTTGGTTCATGAACCTCCTTTTCTTCCTTAACCAAAACTCTCTTCAACAACAATGATTACCCTACCTTTGGAGTTTCTTCTTCTGCTATTGCATTCACATCTTCTTCCTATTTTTATGAAACATGTGTATTCCTTTGATTCGTTGCCTTGTTCTCTGGATAGTCCCATGACATGTGTCATATCTTACCACATGTATAACATCTCATTTCTCTACCTCTTCCTTGGCCTCTTGAGAAAAATCTTATGCCTCTTGATTCTCCTCCTCTTGGTGATTGGCTGCTTGAACTTCTTGCCTCTTATTTTGAAGGTTGAAATCTTCCTCTGTTAGATTGTCCTTTCCCTCTTACTGGACCCCTTCCTCTGTTTCTCTGGTTCTACTTTCTGGCCAGCTTCTTTCTTCCTTCAAAGATACTTGGTATGCATCTTCAACAATTCTCACGGACAAAAGGTTGATTTCATCTTGAATTTCATACCTCAAACCATTTATGTATTTAGCAACCTTCTCAACATCTTCCTCAATGTGACCAAATCTAATGTTCAATCTATATAATTCCTTTATGTATTCTTTTATTTTCATAGTTTTTTGTCTAAGGTTTTGCAATTGTCTAAATAAATTCAATTGATAATCCTTAGGTATGAACTTATCTTTGAATTTGACCACCATTATGTCCCAACATCTGATCTTATCTTTTCCTTTCCTCCTTTTGTTTTCCTGCAACTCATCCCACCATAGAGCTGCATGTCCTTTTAGCCTATTCATTGCATACTTCACCTTCTTCTCCTCTTCTACCTCTTCATAATCAAAATATGTATCCATAGCATTTATCCAATCAAGTAATTCATCAACATTTAAATTACCTTCGTACATGGGGACTTCCATCTTAGGCATGGATCAAACTCTTATGACCATTCTTATTGGATGCTCCTCTATTGTTTCTCCTCCTAAAGCTCTTTTTGTTTCCTCATCAGAGCCTGTATATTCACTCTCACCGACATCTCCTATGTCAGATTTTCTCCTATGAGATATATCCATGGCCACCATCATTTCCTGGATATGTCTCAACTCATAACGTAACTCATCAATTACCACATTCCTATCTCTACCTCTTCACATGGGTGGCATGATTCCTTAGATACAACATTGCTTTGATACCAAAAATTACGGCTAATACCACCAACTTCAACCCACACTCACAGAGTTTTCAACAATCTGTTGCAGTCAATATTCAGACTGCTTGTCTGGCCTCAGATCAACACGAAAAAACACTCAAATTTTTCATTTTCCTACAACACTGAATTGCGCTCTGTCATATATAAATCTGCATGGAATTATCACATGCGGTTATACCTCTATGCGGAAGCATCAACGAAAAATGTTGACAAAATCTATTGCAAACAATTTTGTGTGAAATTTAGTAACCAATGTGGGTGTGCCGCAGGTAACTCTGCGCACAATACTAACTTGTTGCTGATATTTACGGGGTATTCAACTGTGCCAAATATTGATCTATTATGGTGTAGACTGAGATTAAGTTTTTCTTTATGTCAGACACACACATCACATTTTGAATTTGTTTAACACAACCATTTGCTAATGTCACATATACATCACCATATCCTTTAACTTAATGTTAGCGATCATCCCCAAGATATATATTAGCACCATTATTTGTTTCATGATAATTTTAAAACCAATCCTTATTACAAGACATGTGTATGGACCACCAGAATCAACATACCATGCATTTGAGTCATTTCTTTTAGTGGACAAGGCAACATTTGAGATAAATAATATGAGATTTTTGAAGTTATGATTCATTGTTTCTCCTCCATCAAATGACCAATACGCCTTTTGTTTTTATGTTTGCATTCATGATATTTCCTTCTATACCAATCTTTAGAATGATCTCCAATTTTTCCACAATAATAACATGCATCATTCCTTTTAACATTAGCATCAAACTTTGGTGTCATACCTTGTTTTGGCTTTCCATATGGTGGCTCTCCAAACGATGGCTTACTCCCCTTGTTTCTTTTCCATGAATTTCCTTTGAAAGACGCTTTCCCTTTCGCCATTAATGCTAGATCAGAACTTTGAAACCTTTTATTAAGGTTCTTTCGCCTTTCTTCCTCCTCTATAAGTATACGTGCCAACTCTTCAAAAGTAGGAGTCTTCTAGCTTACCACAAGACCTGTGATAAACATATGGTATTCTTCTAACATACCATTTAAAGTTATAGTGACTAAATCAGTACTAGCTATACTTTCACCAAGTTTATCTTTAATATCTTTGATACTTGAAACAAAATTATTGATACTTTCAATCTCTTCCATCCTAATAAAAAAAAAGCTTAGTCTTTAATGACAAAATTCGATTTGTATTCTTTGACTCGCAGAAATCTTTGAGAGTTGTCCATGTCTCCATGGACGTAGTGCAGTCTTTGATATGAGGTATCAGATTGTCTTTTACAAAGAGTCTTAGCAACACTTTCGCCGTAGCCGTATTGATGCAATGTAGCCGTATTGAGCTTTACTTTCCTTACCGGATGCAATGGTCCACTTCCATCAATGTCTGCATCTTAAATTTCCAGTTCATACACTTTTTGCCTGTATCTTAAATTTCCAGTTCAGTTCAATGTCTGCATCTTAACTTTGCTTCGGATCGGCCAGAGGCTTAACCATTATAATCACACTTCAAGGAACAATAATTTCTGCAACTTTTAAAACTGCAAACTATTTTGACGCAGCATGCAAGACTGATACTATATAAAATTTAAAAAAACTGCCAACGACACTTATAATCACACTTCAAAAGACAATAATTTCTACAACTTTTAAAACTGCAAATTATTTTGACGCAGCATGCAAGACTGATACTATATAAAATTTAAAAAAATGCCAACAACACAGATCTCACACTTGGCAGTCGCGGGTTCACACACCCTTTTCACTAAACGCTGTTGTCTTCTCAACAACCGTAATTGGTCGCGAACAATTCGCTCAGACATGGAAACCATTGATGCAAACGACAACTTTATGGCCTCACGCGCCCTTAACCAGCAGGCCCACAGCTCCTTTTGACTGTGCAAATAAACTTACACGATTTCTGTTGATAGGAATCCCTTCACACAGCTATGACCTCTCAGGTTTTTATCAGAACCTCACATTCTACAGCAAGTTTGTGGTTCCCTGTGCAGCAATTTCGGGGCTCCCTTATGCAACAATATCTTGAGCAACAATAAAAGACGAAATAATAATCCTTTAAACAAGAATTTCCAAACACGGATTAGAAATTACGCAGCAGTGATCTCCACAACAATAGACAACGTCTCTTTTCAGTCAACGGTGAGTAATCAACATCTCACTAGCAGCTCTACCTTATGGCGACTCCTCAACGACTTCAGCAATGTGAGTGTTAGTGTGAGCATCGATTTGCCACACCTCTTAGCAAGCAAGGTCTCATGTTCCTGCAAGCAACTCACACCCTCTGGACAGATTAGATTAAATTTGGCTCTGATACCAAATTAACATCCAACAGAAAACTATTGGAGCAAACACAGAAACGTGAGACCAATTGTCTCACACACTCAGTTTTATTATTCCTCAAATTAGTATTAAATTTTATAACTAAAGAAACAATTCAGCTGACTCAAACCACTTTGAGATCTATGATCTCTATCTAAAAATACATAGAATCCCTAAAAAAATCTATAACCGGACTGATATCTACATTATTCTCTAACAGGAACAACACCAAACTACCAATGTAAGGGACGAAAACACATGACCTAGAGAACCAAAACCATCAAGGCCATAGGAACACAATTACAAATGGACAATACATTGCATTCACTGCCTCCATATCCTCTTTAAGGGTACTGTTATCGCACAGTTTGTAGTTAGGGTAAAAGATGGATGAAAGAATGTCAAACTGGTGTAACTGAACCAATCCCACCACTGTCACCTCAATGCGAAGCTTCTTTCTGTTTAGGGAGGTAAGGCCCAGGGGAGATGTCCCCAGTGACCTGGGGTTTTGAGAAGGCAAAGGCTTAAAAAGATAAGTAATAATACTCCCCCTCACAAGTCACTACCTGATCAGAAAGTCTGACGTATAGCCAATAAAGATAACCGGAAGTAGTAACCAAGAAGTATCCCTGCCTGAGAACAAAGCAACAATGAAACTGCATGTGCAAGCTTGCTTGTTGGTTAGTACTTCATATAATCGATGACTTTCTGATAATAAGCAATTGATAAAAAATATTATTGATGAAGCAAATCAAAGTTGTACAATGGAAATGATTACAATATCACTTCACAATAAATGTTAATGGCAATCAATGTAACAATATCAACACTTTAGAAACAACGCCTTAGCCAACCATTCAATTCCTTTAAAGATGAAATAAATGTTGCATATAGATGTTTATAGCACAAGAAGATGACGACAATACTAGGGTTAGTAATGGTTAGGGTTTGTTCAAAGTGTTGGAAGTTTGTAGGATCAAGTTACTCAACTCACAAGGCCTTAGATCAGTGCGCTCCTAGGGTATATGGAATCAAAAAGAGGACGCAAGGGCTGAAGGAATAAGTGAAGATGATGAAGCTAAAGACAAGAGAGTTAAACTTTGAGGTGTTGCTATGGAAAGGCCTCAAAGATGAAACCCTAGGGGAGAGAGACTCACTTTGGTCTAGAAAAACCTAGGCCTCACTGCTCTCTCCTCGTTCTTTAGCTCAACTCGAAAAAAAGGTTAGCTCAAAAGATGATTGATCCAAGACATGAGAGTTTGAAAGTGACGTGTTGCTAGGGCAAGGCTTCACTAGTCAAACCCTAGGGAAAAACGACTCACCAGGTGTAGGTGACCTAGGTCTTGGTGCACTTTTCTCCTTCTTAAATCCACAAGAGTAAAATGGCTAGGCTAGAAGAAAGGATAGGGTGTTGCTATGGCAAGACTCTATCTCTCTTCAACAAATAAAATGGCTTGAAATCTTGATAGGGACATGAGACAAGGACCTTCAATGTGTACTTGTCACCTAGTGTTTGATTAAGTAAATTATAATAATAAATGCAAGAAAACAACACTACAACCATTCAATCAAGAATTTTTGTAGCAATTCACTTACATTTAACCAAGAAATCGCATAGCAAAACCCTAGTTGTAATACCTTCCACCAAGAGAAATGCCAAAATGCCAAGAAAAAGTCTTCCTTCAACAAGTGCGCCTCACAATTTCAGCCAATAACCCCAAAAATGGCACAAATTCCAGACCTCCAAATGAGTGAGCGAGATATGATCTAAGGCCTTGTGAATTGAGTAACTTGATCCTACAAACTTTCAATACTTTGAACAAACCCTAACCATTACTAACCCTAGCCTAGACTAATTCTACTAACCCTAGTGTTTCTGTCATCTTCTTGTGCTATAAACATCTATATGTAGCATTTATTTCATCTTTAAAGCAATTGAATGGTTGGCTAAGGCATTGTTTCTAAAGTGTTGATATTGTTACATTGATTGCCATTAGCATTTATTGTGAAGTGATATTGTAATCATTGCCATTGTACAACTTTGATTTGCTTCGTCAATAATATTGTTTATCAATTGTTTATTATCAGGAAGTCATTGATTATATGAAGTACTAACCAGCAAGCAAGCTTGCACATGCAGTTTCATTGTTGTTTTTTTCTCGGGCAGGGATACTTCTTGGTTACTACTTTTGGTTATCTTTATTGGCTATAAGTCGGACTTTCTGATCAGGTGGTGACTTGTGAGGGGGATTATTATCACTTATCTTTTTAAGCCTTTTCCTTCTCAAAACCCCAGGTCATCGGGGACGTCTCCCCTGGACCTTACCTCCCTAAAAAGAAAGAACCTTCCCATCGAGGTGACAATGGGTGGGATCGGTTTAGTTACGCCAGTTTGACCTCTATTCATAAATCCTTATCCTAACAACAAACTGTGCGATAACATGGACTACAATGCCTTTTTGAAAGAAGGTACAATGGACCATTGGTAATTCAACCACCACCCATTGATTCTCAAAGCTCTCCACGGAGGGTAAAGGAAACATAGGTAGGCAAAACTCTCAAACTTCGAAACACAGAGCCAAAATCACCAACTTGGGGAAAACACAACCACCAAGGACACTCCAAATGCAACGGTGATGCAAATCCATACAAACCCTACTTTGAGTTGGTGACATCTGTCATTGGCTAATTAGAAAAGCAAATTGCACACACAACTTACAAGTAGCTTAAGATAGATAGCTATCTTAACTACACAATCAATATAGTTGAGATCATATCTCAACTATCTGTAACAAACTCAAATCCAAACCAATTCTATTAAAGTAACAATACTCAACTAATCATGGAATTTCACCATTATTCTCCAACACTCCCTCTTAATGGAGAAATGTTTTTTTTTTTTTTTACAATATAGAAACCACATAGAAGTCATATAAGTGCTTCAGACCATCATTGACTACTCCAAAGTATAGCCTCGACACTGAATTATCCTATGGATACACTACCATCTGTGAAATTCCCCTAAAGAGCAAATTTTGACAGTTATATAATAATAATAATAATAATCTATCCAAATTGGTGTATGAGACCTCCTTGTTTGTGGGACAAGGGACCCCCCTTCGCCCAACGATTTGACTGGTAAAGTCTACGAAGGTATACATACCCTACCCCCCTCTGGATTTGAACCTGTGACCTCTTAAGAGGAAACACATGTTCTTAACCATTAGACCCACTCAGGCTGTATGTAGGACAATGATCCGATTACTGGATATTTTCAGTAATCAATCATACAATTGACCTTATTTAAACACATCTACAACAATATTTTCAGTAGTCAATCATACAATCTTGAAGCACCTAAGTACAACAAGTCCCACCAGCATTTGGTAGAATGTAAACATAATAAAATTAATGATTTGTTCTTCATCATATAATTTTTACAAACCCAAATATAACAATAATACATAATTTAAAAATACAATTGAAAACACATAACACTACACAATAAATCTGCAATCTACGGAATCTGGTAGCCATCAACAAATAAATTCTTGGATACTGTGATCTGGAAGCCTTTCCCCACGCTGTTCTTCTCTATCATGAATGGGTTGCAAAGCGTTGACGCACATTCAAATCTGCAAAGAGAGAATGATATGCTTATATCCCTTTGAACGATTCTTCTAACTCTAGCATATGACTGATTTAAATTTCCTGCACCCATGCATCTCCTCTCCTTCATAATGCTTTTGCCCAAGCCAATGCAAATGCATCTCCACAATCAGATGGAAAAGTAAATACATATGCACTGCTTCCTTACAAAACACATCAACTACATTCAATAGATACAACTGGGAATCTGATCGCTTCGTACAGTCGCGCAACACTATTACTCTTACTTTTTCTACACAAGACCGCAACAATTAATCCAAATCGTTCTGGTTTGGTCTCCTCAACCACAACGTCGCACTACAAGTACAACGCTCAACTCCAAATTCTCTTACAAATTTTCACCACACGGATATACTACTCATCTTCACTACTCTCATCTTCATCGGGAAACACACACAATAATCTATATTTACACCTCTCACTCACACCTGGGCCTGTCGTGAGGGGGTTACCCAGAACACTCGGTTTTGATACCAAATTAGAAAAACAAATTGATGAAGCATGTTATATCTTCTACGTGTTTCAATACTATTGAGAACTCAGAGGATCAAGAAAACGTTTTGAAGCAAAGTTGAAAATATATTTTTATTCAGTTAATATGCTCACGCGATGTACAAAAGTTGAACTCTTTACAGGACTATATAACAGCATGCAGAAGCTTTGCATGCCCTTGAAAGGTATTCACAATGCAGAAGATTTGCATGCCCTTGAAAGGTATTCACAGCGCTCTATTTTGTTTCACCCAGCCTCCCCAAAAACTCACAATCCTTCCATTCCCTAATGGAAGAAACCCACAGGCACTGAAAGACGAAATCACACATCCTTCCCATCTATCCCGAAAAGACCTTTTTGTTGACAACCACAACAGGGCATTTGCAATTCCGAATGCAGTAGTCACTCACACTGCCCCTGAATGCTCTGCAAAAAGTAAATTACACAGTTCCACATATGAATCTCGAAATTTATTCTTGGAATGGACACAACAGATAGTACAACAATAAAAATTACTGTAACTAGTTACCTGATAATACCACCATGCCCATGGGTGCCCACGACCAGCAAATGTGCCCCCAATTTGGGGGCAGCTTCGCATATCCTCTACTTGGCTTCGCCATGCACAACATGGGTCTCTGCCTTCACACCATATCGCTCGCAGATGTGCAGAGCTCGGATTAATACCCTTTGGGTGTTCCTCTTTGCATCCGAGTCTAGAAATTCGAAGACTTGATTGCTGAGAATATAAGCTGCATGGAGAATACATATAGTGGATTTAGACTACTGAATTCTAAAAAATAGAATAGGTGGAGAAATGGGCAAATTCCAATAAAGATTTGAAAGTATTTACCAGGACCAGCAGAAATAGAGGAGGCAGTTGACTGGACATGGATGAGAATCATGTTATACGACTGCGGCTGCTGCTGGATTTCTGTTGTTTCAGTTACTTCCGATGTTTCAATTAATGAGAGATGTTTGCAAGCCCATTCACAGGCATGCATACTCTCCTCACTCTCATCCACTGCAACCACAATACTATTCACCATCTTAATTCTACTCTCTTTTCTTTACTCCAGTTAGAATTGAACAAAGGGGAAGATGGATTGACTCGGTTCACTTGTTAGCTATCTCTACTGGTCTGTATGGCATTCTATAAATACTAAATAAATGCGGTGGAGAGTTGTTTAATTTTTAATAAATTTTTAAGTTGTTGAAAACTTATCATTCATTCGAAATTGATTGAATTTTTTATAATTTATTTAGACTTAGATGTATTTTTTTTCACGTGACGAATTAGATGTATCATTTCATCGTACTTGTAAATTTATAATTGAAAAGAAAATCCTTACAAAATTAACAAATCGAAATGGAATACCAAAACTAGTAAGAACTTGACCGACTGCCTCTTGTTTTTCAATTTGGAAAATATGGCCGACTGCACACATTCCATCAATCACCCATCCATCCCTATTATTTTAACGCTAAATGATAACTAAAATTCACAGTGAAGGGGTTGGATGAATGGCAACACCTACCCTGTGGGCCGCCCAGGGATTGCTCGGATGGATGGCAGCACTATTCAATAATTCCAGATCTCCTCTCCAAGCCAATCAGAAGGCTGTGGAACGAGCATCATGATCTGAACCAGGTCTATTATAAAACAGCTGCCTTTACCCCAGTATTGAAATAGCTGTCGGATTTGATAATAGAAAATAGTTGATCGCCGACTCAGAAGTCGGGATGCATACGACGTGACTACCTCTGACATATATAATAATGTTGGAATTATTTGTATGGATTCACTTGACCACTCCAAATAGAGATGCTTCCGTTCATAAGGAGATATCGTTTGAAAGTGACTCCAATCGTATGACACTACAACGTGCATTACAAGTAATTGTTTGAAAGCTCGCAACAAAATAATGCATCAATGACTAGCCTATCCTCGAAGCTCAAAGATAAGAAGTGTTTCTTTCGAATATAGAGAATGTATTAAACAACTTCCTTTGTTTCTTGTTCATTCATATGTAGATAGTAGTCATGTCCAATCACCCTAACTTCCACTTGGTGAAACTTGATGTAACAAATTCTCAGCGATTCCAATACTCAAACTCTCAAATGCTACTTGTAGAGATGCTTAGACCACCCAAAACAAGTTCTCTTTTCTCCCTTACAACCAAGTTTGAAAAGCCAATGTTAAGGTCAACACAATTAGAGAAAGTATAAATGTGATCAGCCTATATTTTGACATTTGATCACCCTAAACTCCACTTGGTGAAACTTGATGTATCAAATTCTTAGTGATTCCAATACTCAAACTCTCAAATGCTACTTGTAGAGAGATACTTAGACCACCCAAAACAAGACCTCTTTTCTCCCCTACAACCAAGTTTGAAAAGCCAATGTGAAGGTCAACACAATTAGAGAAACTATAAATGTGATCAGCCTATATTTTGACATTAGATCCTATTTAAAAAAAACATTAGTTGAGTCAATCTAGTGGTTTTGGTGTGGTCGAGCTAAACAACAATTTCAATCGAAATTTTCCTAGTGAGAAAGGTACAATGCACCTAGACAAAGCTACATGTATTCTCACCCAATTATGTAAGTGAATGCCACACACCTTAGAATTGTTTGTTCATTTTTTTGAAAGTGGGATCCATATTTATGATAAAAGAGAAGAAGATATGGGAACGAGTATAAGAATACTCATGAAATTTTATATCTGATATTTCTTGATATGCCTAAAAGGAATGGCTATCATGACTTCTGCAAACAATGAAATTAGAATACACATTAGCTACTTTGCAACTTATACTTATGTGTAAATCATTTCACTTCTAAATCTTATTCACTCAATAGTGAAATGAACATGTAATGATATAAAGAATGCTTCTAAATGATATGGTATTGATTCAAATTTTATGAGAATAATGAAATGAATATAGATTATTAACAAATGCTTAACACATAATAACAGAGATACAGTAAAATTGGTTTTCAATTCAATAAGGAAATAAGAGGAAACTGCAAAATGCAGTGGAAAACAAGCTTGCTAGAATGGTGGCGGCTCATCTATGAGAAGATATGTGACGGTTGCGCTCATTCGCAAGAAGATGGTTACAATGAGGCTCTGAAGGCATTTTTACAATAAACAAGAATGTCGAAAACCCTAGACATCCAAAAACCTAACCCTAGGAGATGAAGCGCCCAAAGTCATGTGGGCCCCATTTGGGTAAGTCGGTACATCAACTTCCCGACGTTGTAACTTTTGCATACGTCTATTTGACACGATCAATACCTCGTTAGAAATATCTTATTGAGGACTACAACTTTTGTGTAAGAAACATCGAAGGAACTTTCATGTTGCTCCCCGTTTTCTCAAAAACCGTCGTTTAGGGCCTCAAAACGGCTCCTGAAGTTCACAACCCGAAAAACTGCTAAAAATAGTAAATTACCGAAATTGCCAGAAAATTGTTTTGAGCCAGTTGGAAAAGGTGGGTGGCCACCAATATCCACCTGGATCAATCCTCCCTCCTTAGGAAGCAATGGCCTCCATTGCGTTGAGTTCCCCCATCAGACGAGGAAATTTCTGTTGAATTTGGCCATGGGTGAGCCACTTGCCTTGGTGCAGGAGCTGCCCTGCTTTGACAACTCGATAAAGATGGATCCTTTGTTGTCGAGTGCCCTGGATTTGTGTGTCCACAATATGATCACTGGATGCCTGTTGTATGTAGTCGGGGTTGATCTCTGTTGGTGTCAGTTGTTCTGCTACTTCTGAGGTGTCCAATAATGGTGGGAAATAAGGGCGAAGGAGATCCACGTTGAACACTAGGTGTAGGCCAAGGAAAGGAGGAATGTTGAGCTCAAAAGAATTATCCCCCACAATGTTGGTGATGGTGTATGGCCCATAACAGAGTGGGCGAAGATTCCGATGGGGTCCTGTAAGACGTTCTTTCTGCAAGTGCAACCAAACTTTGTCGCCCACTTGAAACTTATGTGGCACCCGATGTTGATTATGGCGTTTCTTGTACTTGTCATTAGACTTCTGTAGGATATCCTGAACCTGTTGGCAAATGTGTTGGATTCTCTCAATGAACCGGGTGGATTTTTCAGCTTCAGTTGGAGCAAGAGATGAGTTGTTCGAGGTGACCGCAAGGGGAAATGAAACATCTATGGGACCCAATGGTTGGAATTCCAGCCCCACCTGAAAGGGGTTGTGGCTGATTGAGCTATGCAGGCATCGATTGTAGCTATGTTGGACATAGGGAAGGCTCTCATCCCATGTGCGAGGGTGCTTGGAATTATACATGCGAAGGATATGCACAATCATTAGATTTACGACCTCGGTTTGGCCATTTGTCTGGGGGTGGAAGGCAGTGGATTTGGTGAGCTTGGTGTCCCGCAGTGACCAGAGGCTCGACCAGAATGTGCTGAGAAATCAACTGTCCCGATCTGATACAATGGTTTGTGGGATTCCAAAATGTACCCACACTCGTTCAAAGAAGATCTTGGCAATGGCCTTTGTTGTGATGCTCTTCTTGCAGGCAACCATAATCGCCATCTTAGAAAAACGATCAACAACCACAAAAAAACATTCATTTCCCCGCTTGGTGGACAGGAGGCTTGACATGTAGTCCATTGAGATGGATTCCCATGGCCTGTTAGGAGTAGGAAGAAGGGTGTATAGGCCCTGTTTCTTAATGGTCGGTTTGGAAATAGTGCAGGCAATGCAGGAACTGATATACTTGCTCACCTCCTGTCGAATTTTCTGCCAGTAGAAATGTTTATGTAGCATTTCCATTATCTTTTCAATGTCGAAGTGTCATGCCACCCGACTGTAGTGGGCTTCCCAGATCAACTTCGCTCGCTTGCTTGATGGAACACAGATATGGCCCAGACGACACAACAACCCATCCTGAAGATGGAAATTATTGACAACTGCGTTTGCACCCAACATTTGGTAGGTGGTGGCGAAGTCCGGGTCTGTATCATAGAGTTGGGGCCATCCAGAGGTCTAATGGACGCAAGATTCTATCACCTTGGTGAGTGTCGTGACTAGCGGTCTGCTGAGGCAATCAACGATGTAGTTGGTGCTTCATGTTTTATACTTGATGTTGAGGTGGAATTGTTGCAAGTATTTGGACCACTTTTGATGACGGTCATTCTACAATTTTCCTCGTGTCTGCATGAACTGCAGTGGCTTATGATCAATGTGTATGACTATCTCCTTCCCAAGAATGTAATGCCTCCACTGGTGGCAGGCTTGCACAATGGAGTACATTTCTTTTTCATAAGTAGGGTACTTACGGACAACACCTGATAGTGTCCCACTATGATAGGCCATGGGATGGCCGTGCTGAGTGAGAACAACGACCACAGCATAATCTAAAGCATCTATCTCAATCTCAAAGGGATGTTGCAGGTCTGGTAGTGAAATTATTTGGGCTGAGCACAAGCGTTGCTTCAAATCATCGAACACTTTTTGTTGGGACTGACCCCACGTAAATTTCTCCTTACCACCACCCCTCATTATTTGGCTGAGGGCCCATGCAATATGGGAGAATCCCAACACGAAGTTGCGGTAGAAATTGGCAAGGCTCAAGAGCCAGTCATGGATGACTTGGATCTTGGATGGATCCACATGTACACCATGCTGATCAATGATGTAGCCGAGGTAATGGACCATGTCCATGTTGAAGGAGTATTTTTCCAAGTTGGCGTATAGCTTGTATTTCCGCAGGGTGTGCAAAACTTGTTGAATATGCTGCAAGTGTTTGTCCCAAGTCTTGTTGTAAATGAGAATGTCATCTAGATACACCACTACAAAAGTATTTGTGAATGGTCGCAGGATATCATCCATCATCGTCATGAAAGTGGCTAGAGCATTTGTCAAACCAAAGGGCATGACCAACCATTCAAAAAGGCCTTCCTTTGACTTGAAGGCAATCTTCCATACATATGTCTGTTCTATTGGGACCTGGTGGTAGCCAGACTTCATATCAATCTTACTAAAGTATTTGGCCCCCGTGATTTGATCAAGGAGGTCGTCAATTCAGGGAATTGGGTACCAGCTTCTGACTGTGATTTTATTAAGAGCCTGGTAATCAATGTAGAGTCGCCAGGTTCCATCTTTCTTTTGTACCAACACGATTAGGCTCCCGCAAGGTGATGAGATGGGACGAAGGTTCCCCTTGTGGAGTAGTTCTTGGATCTGTCCCTTGATCTCCTCATTCTCTAACAGAGAGCGACGATAGAGTGGCCCATTGGACAACGAGGGGTCGGGGGTCATATCGATGGGGTGCTTGACCTGGAAGTGCAGAGGTACCCTGGTAGGTGAGGAGAATATATCTGAGTATTCTTCCATGACCTTATCTACTTTCTTTTGCTGTGTGGAGAGGTCGGCCGCAGAGACCTTGGATGTGGTTATTATCTTTCACTCATTCTAAGAGTGAATCATGAATAAGACTAACTTTCCCATTTGAGAGATGACCTTATTGCATTGCTTAGCATAGATCAAGGAAATAACACTAGGTGGGACTGCCTCAATTATCCTGTACAATTTCCTGTTCAAAGTAATAATAACACTACGAGGCCTAGACTCATATACAACATGACGTTTCCATAAATAAGGTTGGCCCAAAATAACATCACAAACTTCGAGAGGAGAAACATCACACAATACCTCATATTTGAAGGGCTTGATGACGTACGACAGTCGACACTGTTGGTTGACACAGAGATCGCTTCCTTGGCAGAGCCATCAAATGGTGTGGGGTTTTGGGTGCGGCGTTGTTGGCATGGCCGTCTGCTTGATGACCTCTATTGAGATGAGGTTCTTCTGGCTACCACTATCAACGATGAAGTGCACTTAGGTTCCTTTTACCCACATATTTGAATAGATTAGGCACTTTCCTTCTTCTGTCTCGTCTAGTTCACCAAGATGAAGCTTGGTGGTAGAAACGGTGGCACTGGGTTCCACGTCAATAATCCATCTTCCCCTTTCTAGTTTTGAATCAGAGTCAAAACCTGCATTTGATTCAGAGGCCTTCACTTCAGCCACCAATGACTTCTTTGAGCGACAGTTAGCAGTGTTATGCCAGGGGCTCTTATAGAAGTCACACCACTTCCCGATATATTTCTTTGTCTTTTCGATGTCCTTCTTTGCTTGCGGCTTGGACTGGTTGTCCTGATAGTGTCCATATTTTATCTGTCCTTTGTTTTGTGGGTTGGGGCTGCCCTTTCTTGGCTTTTGTTGTGAGGGGTTCCCAGGCCCAAATTGTCGCATCTTTTGTTTGAGATTCTGCTCGATTTTGACGGCATATTGGTAGGTCGCGCCCAAGGATGAGATGTCCAGAAATTACATTTCGATCTGGATGTATCTATGCAGAGCACCACGATACTTGAGCACCATATGTTTCTCTGAATATTTGATACCCAACTTGGTGTGCAAGGCATGGAAGATATTTGTGAAATCTGGCACTGCTTGGTCTCTTTCTTGTCGCAGTGTGGTCCATTTGGTATACAAGTCGTCATAACTTCCGAAAGGGTAGTATTGTTCCTTAATAGAATCCCTGAAGGATTCCCAGGTGGTCGTGACTATAAATAATGATGGTTCCTCTTTTTCCTTTTGATCAAAGAAAGTTTCCCACCAATCTTTGACATGGGGAACCACTTTGAGGATTGCAAAAGTAATATTTTCTCTATTCGAAAAGTTATGGAAAAAAAAATACCCTTCTAGTAGATTCAACCACTTGTCTACAACATCTGCGTCTATCTGACCTTCAAATATAGAAATATCGAAGTTTATTTGTACCTTGAAGGGGGCGATGCCTCCGCTCAAAGAAGATGTGTCGCCTATTGGTATTCGTCGAAGGATTTGTGTGAAACTATCCATCATATCATTCCTCTATTGCATGAGGGCTTCCTCAAGCAACATTTTGAAAGGATCTCTTGTCCCGTCATCTTTATTTTCACTTTCCATGAGAGGTCGCTTGGGCGTGTGAGAGATTTTGTCCTCAAGAAAAATAAGCTCGAGACCCAATTCTTTGTACTCTGACCTCATTGGGGACATGCATTAAGATGATAAGGAGAAGACCGCTCTGATACCACTGATCCAGATTTTATGAGCAGAACGAAATGACTATAGATTATTAACAAATGCTTAACATAGAATAAAAGAGATACAGTAAAACTGGTTTTCAATTCAATAAGGAAATAAGATGAAACTGTAAAATGCAGCGGAAAACAAGCTTGCTAGAATGGTGGCGGCTTATCTCTGAGAAGAGATGTGACGGATATGCTCATTCGTAAGAATATGGTTACAATGAGGCTCTGAAGGCCTTTTTAAAATAAATAGGAATGTCAAAAACACTAGACATCCAAAAACCTAACCCTAGGAGATGAAGCGCCAAAAGTCATGTGGGCCCCATTTGGGTAAGTCAGTACATCAACTTCCCGGGGTCGTAACTTTTTCATACGATCTTCGTTTGATGCGCTCAATAACTCGTTAGAAATATCTATCCGAGGATTACAGTGTTTGTGTGAGAAACGTCGAAGGAACTTCCATGTTTCTCCCCATTTTCCCCAAAAAATGTCGTTTAGGGCCTCAAAACAACTCCGAAAGTTCAGGACCTGAAAAACAACTAAAAATAGTACAATACCAAAATTGTCAAAAAACTATTTTGAGGCAGTTGGAAAAGATGGCTGGCCACCGATATCCACCTGGATCAGGTATGGTAGAAATTTTTAAAATAATCTTCACAAAAACACTCTTATGTATGGTATGATTTGAAGTTTTGAAAATATTCTAACTTCATTCACCTATTTGAAGAAATTTATTGCCAAATAAAAACATAACCACAAGAACTTTAGAGACTAAGTCCATAAATGACATGTCATCGTAGCCCATACCTACAATGCACGTGTTTTTGATTAAAACCATAGTACATCATGCTTCTACTCCATTAATCATTAATGGATTAAGCAAAAAAACAAATAAAACAATTAATCAAATTAGGTGGAAAATTGCTACAAGGTATAATTAATTTTGGGCAATCCAAAGACTTAAACCTCAAATTAACAATCAAATATTTCCATTTTTATAATTTCCTCAAATTAACTATTAAATTATTCATTTTTATAATTTTTGACATTTCAATTTTTTTATTATATGTTTTCAAATAAGTTAAACAAAGAAAAAAATGTTCTACATAATGTCAAATCCTAAGCCTACATCTCTTAGGCCCTACATTCAATGATTGATAACGAGCCATGTGTACTAACTACAAGTAGATAGATGAATGAATAATTAAATTGAAATTTCCCACCAAAATAAAATTCTAATAAAGACCTCCAAAGCAAGGGTATTATGTTTCCTCCATGGTTTTCAAAATGATAATTATAGAAATTCTTTCAAACTCATTACAATAAATAATGCAAGGTCCGTATAATTTGCAATTAGAGTATAATAAAAAAATCTCAAAACCTGGTACAATTTCTTTTGCCAAACAACCAATTTATCCATCAATCTTATATAAAATTTACCATGGAGCATCGATAAGAGGAGAATTCGAGGTCGTTAAGTTTGTTGAGAAAAACACTCCTTTTGCACTTTTTCTAGGAAGGACCTGGATTGAGAAAGATCAGATCCAAAGGAAAGAATAAGAGGAGGCCATATAATAGAAAAAAAAAGAATTAAAGGACTTCATAGCTGAGAAAACAGAACGACTAAGAGAAGAACAAGAGGACAAGTTGAAACAACTGAGGGCCAAAGACCTGGCTGTCAAGGTTGAAAGAACGCAAGAAGGCTTAAAGAACCTATCCATGTAAGAAAGAAGAGCAAAAGTATTACCCTCAAACCCTATGAACGACCCTCAACAGTGCGAAGTTACTATGCTAAGAGAATATAAGAATAAGAATGGAAAGAGGGATCCAACAACTCATATCACATGAAAGAAGGCCAGGAAGTTTAGTAAGAAGAAAACTAAGTTCAAAATACTGTAGGAGGTTCCAATGAAAACTTCGCAGGAAGCAGTCTTGCAGAAATTGAACATCGCCAGAATAACAAAACAACACAGAAGAGAACTTCACCTTGGGGAAGCTATATGACCATCGGAGGTGTCGTCACCGTTAGAAAGATGCTCCAGAATGGATAGAAATGCAGTTATTGACGGAAATATCATCATTGGACCGTTGGGAACGCACCACAATGGATGGAATCATATTGATTGAGACATTCCTGCCCATTGGAGGAGTCTGTTACGACGTTGTTTACTTAATTCATCGAATGCCTCACCGGGGACACTTTTGCAAATTGTGATTATCTGAGCTAACAAAGAACTGATTACCACTGCGCTATGATTTTGAGACCTCGCCACCCGTTTTACTTACCTTGAGTGTCTAGTTTCCTACCCAAGACATTTGAGCACGAGCGTGCATGTCAGGCGACCTTAGCGCAGTAGAGAAGTCTGTAGAAGAAATATTGATTGACCTTATGGCTGAGAAGGTCATGTCCGCAGAAGTACAGGCCTCATCGATGGGAGGATTGCAAGCATCCCCCTCAACTGCACGATGATCCAGCTGATCTGGGCCATCCCGAACTGCGACGGAGAAGAGAATCAAGCACCACGATGACCTGGCGAACGTGAAGCTCATCCTGTCGGTCTTGCCCGACTACATCCCGCCTCTGGCTGGCGCGATTAGTCGTGACAACATTCCCAGAGATTTCAAGTACACACTCATCACTGCGTACCTCCCGAAGGGGATACGCGCAGTGGGACCGTAGGTAGGACTGATCCCTGACCTTAAGATCAACGACTTTAACTTGGGAGACCAGAAGAATTATGTATTTCTCGCACCGCATAAGCACTTGACAAAGACAATAGGGAAGAAGCTGAAGATATTTTCCCAACCATGGACTAAGGAGATCGCGAGGTCCACCATCCTCAACGTCATGAAGATTGCCCACTTCGACATACATCAGGAGGTTAGCGCATTTGTTAAACTCCTCCTTTCGTGCTACCATGGAGGTTATTTATGTTTAGACAGGTGCGTGACTGTGGATCCGACGTTGATCCACATGATCACTGGATTAAGCATGCAAGGACCGAACCCTCATAAATTCTACCCAGTGAAGGTTGCAGATCGTTCCCTAATGCAATGAATAAAGGACACCTACGATGATGCGGAGAAGGGGAAGTAGGGCTACAAGGTAGTCTCCAACCAAGATGGCACAGTGTGCCTAGCTTTCCAGTTGATCACCGGTAAACTCGTCAGGAAGAATATACCAATGCAAGTGACGGGGTTCATTGTCAACCTCGCAGGAAAGTGCATTGAAGGGATGCAGATGAAATGGGTGAGCTACCTCGTTAACCAGGGTGAGAAGGATTTTCACGAAGCGCAGGACCGGGGCTACGAGTTTCACTTCAACGAGTTTCTGATTCTTGTTACCTTTGTTGCTTGGGAGATGCTAGAGAGAGCGACCTTCCCTGAAGTCGAGCCATCCGAACCATTGGCTGCAAGGTTCACCACATTGTGGTATTCAAGTGATATGGCGACGTAGTGACAATCGAACATTGTCTTCCACACTTACTACTTACAACTCATGCGAACCATTGAGTCATTCCCCTGAATGACTCTGAATACCTTGCATACTTACAGGAGAATAACTAACTTCCACGCAGAAAAGAACTTCATTTACATCGCTGCATGCAGAGATGAAAGCAAGGAGGAGATGCAGTCGTATTACAAATTAACCAGTGAAGACATGGAGGAGATAACCAAGGAATGGCCGACTGAATTCCTTGTACTAGTCGAGCAAACATAGATCTCCAACCCTGATATCATTGGAAGTCCTGTGGTCACCCATGAAGAATATGATGGACCGAGCAGCATCAAGACAAAGAGGAAGAAGGAAGAAGTGCAGGAAATAAAAAGAGCATCAGAGGAAACTACATCCGATTCACCTAGAGGAGGAGGAGGCGACAAAGTAAACCAAGAGGAGGAAGGGGAAGAAGACAAGCAGGAAAAGGGTGAAGTGACACCGCCTAAGGATCCCCTTACAGATGCCAATACATCAAAGAAAATAAAGGTTTCTCCGAAGAAACCTTCAGCGCAGAAGAAGTCACGAGCCAATAAACCCCAGTCACAGACTGTGCTCACAGTGGATGATATTGACCTTTTCATTGCAATTGTAGCAGACACTTCAGAGGATATTTTTCAATGAAACGAAGCCAAGTAGGAGACAATGTATGACAGGATCGAGGCGGAGCTGAAAGGGGTACAACAAGCCCTCTATTCGAGCCACACAGTTTCTACTGTGCCCTCGTCATTAAAAGGTGAGAATTGAGGGATGAGCCCACCCAATTGCGAAGGATAGAAGATGCTACAGAGGCTTACCTTCGTCGAGTACATGAAGAAAAAGAGAAGGCCATAGAGGCCTTGAAGCAAGCAAAGGAGGAAGGCCTAGAGAAGCTTCAGGTTGCGCAGGAAGAAAAAGACGACCTCCGAACGAAGTTTGAGGAGGACAGAGAGCAGAACCAGAGAGAAAAAGACCAGTTATTCATAGAGCAAACTGCGGTCAAGGAGGCAGTGGCTAGAGCGCTTCTCTTTGTTTTAGGCTTGGCCCAAATGGAAGAGGAGACATCTGAGAACCAAGTGGGAAATCTCGTTGAAGCCATTCAACAAATTCAAGCATGAGTAGCAGAGCTAGAACTGCAAGCAGTGCCGAGCACTTCGTAGGAAGTAAGAGATCGGATTGAATAAACTGTCAGGAGCGCAGTAGAAAGAATCAGGGATTTGGCTACAGAATGAAAGAAGATCAATAATCGAAGTGCGCAAACATATGAGCGCCTTGCGGAAGACCCGGAGCTGAGGAGATTGGAGGCACAACTCCAGGAGGCGAAGCAACCGACATCGACAATGCAAGCACATTTGAAGTTGCTTACCGCAGTGGAGATTATGAAAAGGTCGCAGGAGCAATGCGCAGTTCAGAAATAGGTCAATACCATTTAGAGTAGAGTCATGGAAGTGACCCAGAGACTCTAGCCGGTGCAGGACGAAGCTTGCACACTTTTTGAAGAGATTGAGGGACAAGGTGCACAGTTGGAACAAGTGGTCACCATGGTGGAACAACGCTTGGAAGGGTTGTCACCGAGAAAGTCATTTAGGAGTTCACCGAACAGGAGGCTTTGGAAAAGAAGAAAGTCCAGGCAGCTCGAGATAAGATTGAGGGCTTCGAAGCAGAGTTGACCAAATCATAGTGACTCAGGATGAGTCATAGGTGAGTGTTGGGGGCCTCTTGGCCCTTGACCAGGTTTAGAGGAAATGTTGGTCATGCTTGACCTTTTTTGGGACTTTGATAGGGTGGTCAAAGACGAAGCGCCTAGGCGAAGCGGAGATCGTGGGATCTCGCCCCCTTTTGCGGGCAATTTGAGTTTTAGGGTTTATGTTACGGGTATGGGATGTCAGCCCATGGGTCTTACCCATGTTTAGGCCCCTTTTGTAATGTATAAATAAGTAGCTAGGCGATGTAAGAAGTATACTGAGTAGTTACTAGTCATTGATCGGCTTAGTGCATGGCTAGTTGGCTTTGTGCATGAACATGTCAAGGTTTGTAGAGCTAAGTGCAATTGTTGTGTAAGAGGCTTTGTGCACGAACTGTGTAAGGATTTGTGTTGTGACCTAACTCAGGGAAGGAGGATCTAGCGAGGTGCGTGTAGATCTCCTGTCCTATGCGGAGTTGGCATTGTGGCTTGGTGCATGTAAGAAGATAGGAAGAGACTAATAAGACGAGAAGAATATTGGTGGATGTAGCCCCACACTGGGTTGAACCACATATATCCTGTGTCGATGTGCTCTGTGCTATGGTGTTCATGTTGTTTATGTACTTAATTGCTCGATATAGATCTATGATAGATCCAGTTGATGCTTAGCGATTTATGATGTGAATGAATGTTAGATATACTTTGATGCTATGTGTTGAATGGTTAGATATGCTTGGATCTTGGTTTTTATTGCGTTGATATGTAATTAGGGTTTTAACCTGCGATGTGAATAGGGGTTAAAGACTAATGAATGTTAATTGCTAAATGCTCTGTTAAGTATTGTGATCACATATCTGTGTCCCAGCTAGGTTGCATACACCTAAGTCCTGGAACCCCCCTGCCTCTACCTCGGGTGAGACTTCATCTACTTCGCAGGTGTTGCTGAAAGGACTGGTAGTTAGGGTTTTGTTGGTGCGTTGTTGAAGCGTTGAACCTTGGGTCTGCCCCTGTGCCAACAACAAGTTGCATAGGCATCCTTGAAATCTATATCATCTCGATACATTTCTTTTTAACTATCAAAGCCTAAAGTGCTAACTTGAAATTCTTGCAAAATTAAATTAATTCTACACAAAGCATCAACAACCTTCTTAGTCTTACCACTTGTGTGTTTAATCACAAAAGTAAATTTATGCACAAATTCAACCCACTTGTCATGTCTTTGATTCAATTTTGGTTGACTACTTATAAATTATAATGCATGATTGTCACTATACAAAACAAATTCCTTGGGCATGAGGTAATGTCTC
>ML807906.1:136817-156514 GCA_009831015.1 Picea engelmannii
GAAAACTATTGGAGCAAACACAGAAACGTGAGACCAATTGTCTCACACACTCATTTTTATTATTCCTCAAATTAGTATTAAATTTTATAACTAAAGAAACAATTCAGCTGACTCAAACCACTTTGAGATCTATGATCTCTATCTAAAAATACATAGAATCCCTAAAAAAATCTATAACTGAACTGATATCTACATTATTCTCTAACAGGAACAACACCAAACTACCAATGTAAGGGACGAAAACACATGACCTAGAGAACCAAAACTACCAAGGCCATAGGAACACAATTACATATGGACAATACATTGCATTCACTGCCTCCGTATCCTCTTTAAAGGTACTGTTATCGCACAGTTTGTAGTTAGGGTAAAAGATGGATGAAAGAATGTCAAACTGGTGTAACTGAACCAATCCCACCACTGTCACCTCAATGGGAAGCTTCTTTCTGTTTAGGGAGGTAAGGCCTAGGGGAGACGTCCCCAGTGACCTGGGGTTTTGAGAAGGAAAAGGCTTAAAAAGATAAGTGATAATACTCCCCCTCACAAGTCACTACTTGATCAGAAAGTCTGACGTATAGCCAATAAAGATAACCGGAAGTAGTAACCAAGAAGTATCCCTGCCTGAGAACAAAGCAACAATGAAACTGCATGTGCAAGCTTGCTTGTTGGTTAGTACTTCATATAATCAATGACTTTCTGATAATAAGCAATTGATAAAAAATATTATTGATGAAGCAAATCAAAGTTGTACAATGGAAATGATTACAATATCACTTCACAATAATGCTAATGGCAATCAATGTAACAATATCAACACTTTAGAAACAATGCCTTAGCCAACCATTCAATTCCTTTAAAGATGAAATAAATGCTGCATATAGATGTTTATAGCACAAGAAGATGACGACGGTACTAGGGTTAGTAGAATTAGTTTAGGCTAGGGTTAGTAATGGTTAGGGTTTGTTCAAAGTATTGGAAGTTTGTAGGATCAAGTTACTCAACTCACAAGGCCTTAGATCAGTGCGCTCCTAGGGTATATGGAGTCAAAAAGAGGACGCAAGGGTTGAAGGAATAATAAAAGATGATGAAGCTAAAGACAAGAGAGTTAAACTTTGAGGTGTTGCTATGGCAAGACCTCAAAGATGAAACCCTAGGGGAGAGAGGCTCACTTTGGTGTAGAAAAACCTAGGTCTCAGTGCTCTCTCCTCCTTCTTTAGCTCAAATGGAAAAAAAGGTTAGCTCAAAAGATGATTGATCCAAGACATGAGAGTTTGAAAGTGACATGTTGCTAGGGCAAGGCTTCACTAGTCAAACCCTAGGGAAAAATGACTAACTAGGTGTAGGTGACCTAGGCCTTGGTGCACTTTTCTCCTTCTTAAATCCACAAGAGTAAAATGGCTAGGCTAGAAGAAAGGATAGGGTGTTGCTATGGAAATACTCTATCTCTCTTCAACAAATAAAATGGCTTGAAATCTTGATAGGGACATGAGACAAGGACCTTCAATGTGTGCTTGTCACCTAGTGTTTGATTAAGAAAATTATAATAGTAAATGCAAGAAAACAACACTACAACCATTCAATCAAGAAGTTTTGAAGAAATTCACTTACATTTAACCAAGAAATCACATAGCAAAACCCTAGTTGTAATACCTTCCACCAAGAGAAATGCCAAAATGCCAAGAAAATGTCTTCCTTCAACATGTGCGCCTCACAATTTTAGCCAATAACCCCAAAAATGGTGCAAATTTCAGACCTCCAAATGAGTGAGTGAGATATGATCTAAGGCCTTGTGAGTTGAGTAACTTGATCCTACAAACTTCCAATACTTTGAACAAACCCTAACCATTACTAACCCTAGCCTAGACTAATTCTACTAACCCTAGTGTTGCCTTCATCTTCTTGTGCTATAAACATCTATATGAAATATTTATTTCATCTTTAAAGCAATTGAATGGTTGGCTAAGGCATTGTTTCTAAAGTGTTGATATTGTTACATTGATTTCCATTAACATTTATTGTGAAATGATATTGTAATCATTGCCATTGTACAACTTTGATTTGCTTCATCAATAATATTGTTTATCAATTGTTTATTATCAGAAAGTCATTGATTATATGAAGTACTAACCAACAAGCAAGCTTGCACATGCAGTTTCATTGTTGCTTTGTTCTCGGGCAGGGATACTTCTTGGTTACTACTTCTTGGTTATCTTTATTTTCTATAAATCAGACTTTCTAATCAGATGGTGACTTGTGAGGAGGATTATTATCGCTTATCTTTTTAAGTCTTTGCCTTCTCAAAACCCCAGGTCATCGAGGACGTCTCCCCTTGGCCTTACCTCCCTAAAAAGAAAGAACCTTCCCATCGAGGTGAAAATGGGTGGGATCTGTTCAATTACACTAGTTTGACCTCTATTCATCAATCCTTATCCTAACTACAAATTGTGCGATAACATGGACTACAATGCCTTTTTTGAAAGAAGGTACAATGGACCATTGGTAATTCAACCACCATCCATTGATTCTCAGAGCTCTCCATGGAGGGTAAAGGAAACATAGGTAGGCAAAACTCTCAAACTTCGAAACACAAAGCCAAAATCACCAACTTGGGAAAAACACAACCACCAAGGACACTCCAAATGCAACGGTGATACAAATCCATACGAACCCTACTTTGAGTTGTTAACATCTGCCATTCACTAATTAGAAAAGTAAATTGCACACAAAACTTACATTAAGTATAATCACAATATAAATACAATTACAAGTAGCTTAAGATAGATAGCTATCTTAACTACACAATCAATATAGTTGAGATCATATCTCAACTATCTGTAACAAACTCAAATCCAAACCAATTCTATTAAAGTAACAATACTCAACTAATCATGGAATTTCACCATTATTCTCCAACACTCCCTCTTAATGGAGAAATGTTTTTTTTTTTACAATATAGAAACCACATAGAAGTCGTATCTGTCATCTTTGTCTCGCTGGTCTTCATTAGCAACTCTACCCACTTTGTAATCACTTGGTTTCCGCTCTTTTCTTCTCCACACTTTTGAGCTACCTCTTGATCCATTTAAAGTATAACTGCTTCAGACCATCATTGACGTATTCACAGGATTGACGCTTCTTAACTACCCCAAAGTATAGCCTCGACACTGAATTATCTTATGGATACACTAACATATGTGAAATTCCCCTCAAGAACAAATTTTGACAGTTATATAGGACAATGATCCGATTACTGGATATTTTCAGTAGTCAATCATACAATTGACCTTATTTAAACACATCTACAACAATATACACAAGGGTAACCTGTAACTGGCAATCTTGAAGCACCTAAGTACAACAAGTCCCACCAACATTTGACAGAATGTAGACATAATAAAATTAATGATTTGTTCTTCATCATATAATTTTTACAAACCCAAATATAACAATAATTTACATAATTTAAAAATACATTTGAAAACACATAACACCACACAATAAATCTGCAATCTACGGAATCTGGTAGCCATCAACAAATAAATTCTTGGATACTGTGATCCGGAAGCCTTTCCCCGCACCGTTCTTCTCTATCATGAATGGGTTGCAAAGCGTTGACGCACATTCAAATCTGCGAAGAGAGAATGATATGCTTATATCCCTTTGAACGATTCTTCTAACTCTCGCATATGAGTGATTCTTCTAACTCTCGCATCTCCTCTCCTTCATAATGATTTTGCCCAAGCCAATGCACACGCACTTCCACAATCGGATGGAAAAGTAAATGCATATGCAATGCTTCCTTACAAAACGCATCAACTACATTCAATAGATACAACTGGGAATCTGATCGCTTTGTATAGTCCCACAACACTGTTACTCTTACTCTTTCTCCACAAGACCGCAACAATTAATCCAGATCGTTCTGGTTTGGTCTCCTCAACCACAACGTCGCACTACAAGTACAACGCCTAGCTCCAAATTCTCTTACAAATTTTCACCACACGGATATACTACTCATCTTCATTACTCTCATCTTCATTGGGAAACACACACAATAATCTATATTTACACCTCTCACTCACACCTGGGCCTGGGAGGCCAGAACACTCGGTTTTGATACCAAATTAGAAAAACAAATTGCACACAAGATTGTTTTGCATTAAGTATAATCACAATATAAATACAATTACAAGTAGTTGAAGATAGATAGCTATCTTAACTACACAATCGATATAGTTGAAATCATATCTCAAATATCCTTAACAAACTCAAATCCAAACCAATTATATTATAGTAACAATACTCAACTAATCATGGTACCATTACTCTCCAACATCACTATGGTCAACCAAAACACAACGACCACAATAAAAGCGGACCACAATAAAAGCCATTCACTACGGCCTACATCATTACATCACTGGGAATGTGGAGGACTTGCCACTTTTATCCATTTTTTTTTTTTAAATGGCTTAGTTTAAATGTTTGATGTTTTGGTATTTTTAGGGATATTTTTTTGATTAATTTTGTCTAAATCCCATTAAAAATTGTTGGAACTCCAGATTTGAGTGATTAAATCTATATAATTGAGTGTCCTGAATCTATTTATGTATTAGAAAATACAATTTAAACAACAACAAAAAATAGTGATTTCACTAAAATTTGTTTAACTATATTCATTCTGATGAAAAAGTTCAAAATACAAAATAATCGTCTCTCACCCGAAAAACCTATTAATACCACTGATGGAAAGCTAAAGTCCATGCGAGGGCCTGGACAAGAAACGTGAAGTTTTAAAAATGTCCTTCCTTTCTTTTGAGAAGGAAATTCACTCAGGCGAGGTTGAGTAGATTTAGCAGCTTCATATGGATGTTGAAAAGTTTTTTGAAAACGAACGTTGCTTCCGGAATCACCTTTGACATGCGCGAGGTCCATAATTTCGAGGCGATGGCTAAAGCTGCACATAGGGATGCAGCTGTAACAAAACCTCACCTTATGGACCGTGATGGTCACAACATTAACAACATTAATGCAAAGTGCATAGCCTTTGGTTTCAGTGTCTTTTAAGTCTGTTTTCAGTTTCCGGCATTTGGCCAATTAGAAAACAAGCTTGAAGAACAGTTAGCCATTGAGTGTAAAAGCTTTTGTAAGCAGTTTAGTTAGAACAGATCTGATTTTAATATTTCTGCATGTTCATGAACTTTTAATTTCAGGGTGAGAACGTAAGGGCTCTCTCAAGAAATTATAGGTTTTTTCCCAAAGAGAGAAACAGACAGGTGATGATTTAAAAAACCTGATTCTACGGATTGGCATGCAAAACTATAGTCGGTCGGTCCAGACCTGTTCGGTGTCAGCCCTCTGTTGCTTCTTTCCAGTAAAACTTATATCATAATTGGCTGTGCAAAAGAGACTAGAATGGATATGCTCCAAATCTGTCAGTAAGGGTTAGGGTAGACATTGCTTACATTTAAATTAGTCAAATGTGGCAAAAAATATCCAACTAACTCCTTCGGCTGAATCTGCCAGAATTGTTAATGCTTGGTGTCTTTTCTTAACAATGGTGTGATGAAGCATGTTATATCTTCTATGTGTTTCAATACTATTGAGAACTCAGAGGATCAAGACCACGTTTTGAAGCAAAGTTGAAAATATATTTTTATTCAGTTAATATGCTCACGCGATGTACAAAAGTTGAATTCTTTACAGGACTATATAACAGCATGCAGAAGCTTTGCATGCCCTTGAAAGGTATTCACAATGCAGAAGATTTGCATGCCCTTGAAAGGTATTCACAGCGCTCTATTTTGTTTCACCCAGCCTCCCCAAAAGCTCACAATCCTTCCATTCCCTAATGGAAGAAACCCACAGGCACTGAAAGATGAAATCACRCATCCTTCCCATCTATCCCGACAAAGACCTTTTTGTTGACAACCACAACAGGGCATTTGCAATTCCGAATGCAGTAGTCACTCACACTGCCCCTGAATGCTCTGCAAAAAGTAAATTACACAGTTCCACATATGAATCTCGAAATTTACTCTTGGAATGGACACAACAGATAGTACAACAATAAAAATTACTGTAACTAGTTACCTGATAATACCACCATGCCCATGGGTGCCCACGACCAGCAAATGTGCCCCCAATTTGGGGGCAGCTTCGCATATCCTCTCCTTGGCTTCGCCAAGCACAACATGGGTCTCTGCCTTCACACCATATCGCTCGCAGATGTGCAGAGCTCGGTTTAATACCCTTTGGGTGTTCCTCTTTGCATCCGAGTCTAGAAATTCGTAGACTTGATTGCTGAGAATATAAGCTGCATCGAGAATACAGATAGTGGATTTAGACTACTAAATTCTAAAAAATAGAATAGGTGGAGAAATGGGCAAATTCCAATAAAGATTTGAAAGTATTTACCAGGACCCGCAGAAATAGAGGAGGCAGTTGACTGGACATGGATGAGAATCATGTTATACAACTGCTGCTGCTGCTGGATTTCTGTTGTTTCAGTTACTTCCGATGTTTCAATTAGTGAGAGATGTTTGCAAGCCCATTCACAGGCATGCATACTCTCCTCACTCTCATCCACTGCAACCACAATATTATTCACCATCTTAGTTCTACTCTCTTTTCTTTTACTCCAGTTAGAATTGAACAAAGGGGAAGATGGATTGGCTCGGATTATCCCTACTGGTCTGTATGGCATTCTATAAATACTAAATAAACTCGGTGGAGAGTTGTTTAATTTTTAATAAATTTTTTTAGTGGTTGGAAACTTATCATTCATTTGAAATTGATTGAATTTTTTAATATTATTTAGAATTAGATGTATTATTTCATCGTACTTGTAAATTTATAATTGAAAAGAAATTCCTTACAAAATTAACAAAATCGAAATTGAATACCAAAACTAGTTAGAACTTGACCGACTGTCTTTTGTTTTTCAATTTCGAAAAGCAGTAGTCTAAATGTTATGTTTTTTTAGGTGTTTTTGCTACTTTTTTCGTTTGATTTTGTCTGAAATTTGATAATGAATGGTTGGATTTACAGATTTGAGTAGCTGAATTTGTATAATCTGAATACCCCAAAAGTTTTCAACATCATGAGTCCATTTATACATTAAAAAAACAATTTAAACAACAAAAAAATATAAATGTTATTCAAATTTACTCGAACCAATTCCTACCAAAAAAAAACCCAAAAATAAAAAGTTTAACCAAACGCTAAAAGGAAAATATGGCCGACTGCATACATTACATCAATCACCCGTCCATCCCTATTATTTTAACGCTATATGATAACTAAAATTCAGAGTGAAGGGGTTGGATGAATGCCGACACCAACCTGTGGGCCGCCCACATATGAAGGGATTGCTCGGATCGATGACAGCACTCTTCGATAATTCCAGATCTCCTCTCCAAGCCAATCAGAAGGCCGTGGAACGAGCACCATGATCTGAACCAGGTCTATTATAAAACAGCAGCCTTTACCCAGTATTGAAATAGCTGTCAGTGGATTTGATAATATAAAATAATTGATCGCCGACTCAGAAGTCGGGATGCATACGACGTGACTACAACGTGCAATACAAGTAATTGTTTGAAAGGTCGGTTTTCATGATCCAGTCATCTATGGTATGTGGAAAATACTTCCTGTCACATGCAACAAAATAATGTATCAATGACTAGCATATCCTCGAAGCTCAAAGATAAGAGGTGTCTCTTTTGAATATAGAGAATCTATTCAACAACTTCCTTTGTTTCTGGTTCATTCATATGCAGATGGTAGTCATGTCCAATCATCCCAATTGGTGAAACTTGATATATCAAAATCTCAGCTATTCCAATACTCAATTGCCACTTGTAAATAGATGTTTAATTCTCAATTGTCACTTGTAAAGAGATATTTAGACCACCCAAAACAAGTTCTTTTTTCTGCCCTATAACCAAGTTTGAAAAGTGGGATTGTGTAAATCATTTGACTTCTAAATCTTATTCACTCAATAGTGAAATGAACATGTAATGATACAAATAATGCTCCTAGTCCATTAATCATTAATTGATTAAGAAAAAAAAATTAATAAAATTAGGTGAAAATTTGCTAAAAAAATAATTTATTTTTATTTTTATTATTAAATTATTTTTATTTTTATTTAATTAAATTACTTTTATTTTTAAAATTTTTGATATTTCAAAATTTTTTGAGTTTTCAAATAAATTAAACAAAGAAAAAAATGTTCTGCATAATGTAAAATCCTAAGCCTATATCCAATGATTGATAAAGAGCCATGTGTATTGATTACAAGTAGATAGATGAATCAATAATTAAATTGAAATTTCCCACCAAAATAAAATTCTAATAAAGACTTCCAAAGAGAGGGTATTATGTTACCTCCATGGTTTTCAAAATAATAATTATTGAAATTCTTTCAAACTAGTTACAATAAACAATGCAGGGTTCATATAATTTGCAATTAGAGTACAGTAAAAAATCTCAAAACTTGGTACAATTTATTTTGCCAAACAGTTAACTCACATGAGTTTTCTCTCACACATAGGAGCCCATTTATTCATCAAATTTATAAAAAATTTACCATCCATTCAACCATAAGTAACATAGGATTATATTCATAACATGATAAGAAATTTATACATGGAAAATGAAGAGGTACTTATCTTTTCCATTAAAAGATGAATACTAAGAAATTGTGAAACATATAAATTTTCCACCCAACTATAGGCAATTAGTCCTCTAGATACCACCCCCTAGCCATGTTATGATACCACAAAGATGAAGAAGACAATGTAAAACTCTCGGGTCAATCTCCAATCCCTAAAGAAAAAAAATATCAATCAAGCAATCCACTGTTGAGTTTTTATTCAGACCAACTTCTCGCACTTACAATACATGCCCCATACAAAACAAGGTGGATACCACCTCCTCTACTTAATATTCCCTTAAAATTTATTTCCTCTAGTGCTCTTCAAAGTGTGCATAAAAAGTCCAAACTATTGTTTATTTCAAATTAAACTACAACACAATTTCTCTTGATTCTTGGGCCTTTTGTGATCAATATTCTTCAGAGATTCTAATGTTGTCTCTTAACTCTATTTGGTTTCTATTGATTCACATCAGTCCCTTCCTCTTTCTCTTTGTGGCTTCATTTTCCTTCTACTATTCCCTAAAATCTCTCATGGATTTCTT
The DNA here is from genome assembly GCA_009831015.1 of Picea engelmannii. Taxonomy (NCBI): domain Eukaryota; kingdom Viridiplantae; phylum Streptophyta; class Pinopsida; order Pinales; family Pinaceae; genus Picea; species Picea engelmannii. The sequence continues at coordinate 146,022 of ML807906.1, forward strand.
TCATGGGATATTTAGTGAAAGAGTATGGTAACTCCCTTTTTCCAAGGTAAAACTATTTATTCCTCTTCTCTAAAACTTTCAAACAAAACCTCATATTTTCATGTTCATTTTTTCTCTCTTGGCATGTGTTAAAGGTTGCAAGAGAGTCATAATCCAACTTCTAATAATGCAGGAGGGGGGGGGATTTCCCAAAATGTAGCAATTGGTTACCTAGATTTAGATGGTTAGGTCCACTTCTCTCTCAAATTTGGCTATAGTTTAGGCTCAATATCAACATTATAAACGAGTGAAGGGTTAGGGTAATGACAAGGTTGGTAGGACAAGTAGATAGAAAATATAGATAGCTAGGAATACAAATATTCCCTTGCCCCCCCTTGACTTTCCCTTCTCATGGTATCATAGGCCCTTTAGGTGCTCATTTTCGGTCAATCTTGATGTTTCATTAATTTCAAATGTCAATGTTTACAACTATTGAGAATCACCATAGCATGCCTACCTCATGGTGTGAATAAGGCACAATGATAAACATCTATGCAACACATTTAACATATACAAAATTAAGTTCGGATCATCCGAAACAGGGCATTACATAAGGTTAAGAGTTGAAAGAAGGTGCCATGGATGATTTTAAGGATGGAAATTTATCTTGGAATCTAGAAAACTTGGAAAATATAACTAGTCCTTAATAGGCAAACTATAAAATGTTTGGCGATATTTTTATAAAATATTCAAATTTCTAAGGATTTTGTATATTTTCCATAAACTTTGGGCTATTTTTAAGATAAAATAATTTTGTTCTATACAATTTGGGCGAACCACTTTTAGAAAAAATGGAAATTGGCGAATCTTTTTTTGGAAAAAGCATGGAAAATTATCCCATGGGAAATATATAGCCCCTAAAAGTTTCCCCAGAAGGTGTTATATGTCTGTATAGGAAGATAGGGATGGTGCTACTATCTCATCTATGTGCAATTTTTGAGCAATTTTTATTTTGTTACAATCAGTCTCTATTTGGATATAGCATATGTATTTCTTGGGAACATATTTATGATTCTTGAGATATGGGGGAGTGCATGAAGTTGATGGACAAAAAAATGGCAATGGGGTGTGAAGGAACACATGCACACAAGAACGTGAGTGCATTCCTAGAAATGTGCATGCATTCTTAATCCTACAGCCTACTCATTGAACCACCATAGAGACTTGCTGACTCAGATTATGTATGAATGCACATGCATTCCTAAGAAATACATGTTCAAGAATGCAAACATGTTCAGGAACATGCATGCATTCTAAAAAAAATGTAATGAAAATAACATGTGCATGCTTTAGGAACGCATGCACATTCCTAAAGCACACATAGATTATTAGGAAAAAGAACACTCATGTGTTCCTATTAACAAAAAATATGCCTTTCTCTCTCTCCATCTCCTGCTCTAACTCCTTCTCCTCCCCTCTCTCTCTCTCTCTCCCTCTCTGACCCCCTCTCCCTCCCTCCCTCTATCTTCCTCTCTCTCTCTCTCTCCAATTGATTTCTCCCTCTCTCTCATTCACTATCTCCACCCCTCTCTCTCCCTCTCCCTTTCTCTATAGCCCCTCTTCCCCTTTGTGCTTGTTGAAATTTTGGTATGCTCATTTAACCACTGGAAAGGTTACATAATTGTCACCCAACCATAGGCATTCACATATTCCACCCTTGAGCACACTAACCTTTACTTAGAATAATTCTGGCAAGCCTACTCCAGAACCAACAGATAAACCCTAGTTTCTTACTGCAACAATAACTCAAGACAAGTAGAGCGCTCCTTCTCCAAGGGTAGTGCACAAGAGAGAGAGAGAGAGAGAGAGAGAGAGAGAGAGAGAGAGTCTCCATATTCATAGAACAAGTACCATACAAAACTGCAGCAACTGCACTACTCTCTCTCAAACTTGCGCTATACTTTGCAATAATATCACCAAGAGAGAGACCAAGACCAAGAGATGACCATGCACCCTTATTCCTCCTACTACAGCTACAACTGCAACTCTCCACAAGATTTGTGCACTAACTGGGTATACACATGAGCTAAAACGTACTTTATTTATATTAATCTATCCAGTGAATTTTCTGGCTAGGCCGGCTTGACTTTCTGGTAATTATATTTTTTGTTTATCTTTTTTGTGTGGAGCCAACTTGTATTTTTGGAAGATAATATTCTAATATTATTTGTTCTGTTGGGATGACTTGTCTTCTAGGGTTTCCACACATATGTTTAATGGTTCACTTGCTTCCAAAATGTCCTATTCTAAGTCATAGGTTACACGTGGAGGTTAATACCTCCCACGACTACTAAAACATCAACACTCCCTCTTAGCTAGGGAGGTATGAACTAAGATGTTCTTCATGTAGTGGTATCAAACACATCCATCCATCTCACATGGCATGGGAAAGACTCATATGGTCTTGCAAACCAGTCTATAGGTAGCATCACCATAGCCACACAGGCTACCATATGATCAAACAGATCATGTAACAAGTATCACCATCATAGTCGCACATTAGCCATCTAGTTGGAAAACACCTCCAACACTACTGGTTGGACCTCTAGCTAGTAAGCTCGGATGCTACTGATTGACACTCTAACTGGGGATCATTTCTGACACTACATGTCGACATCTAGTTCATATAGAACTAGTAACTCATCAGCTCACACATAAACTGACTCAAAAATTTAACACTCCCTCTTAATGAGAGAGGTATTCCTCTTGGAACAATCATCATCACTACTTTTGTGCTTATGTACACCTCGTTCATTGTCCTATTTTCAATCACAGATCTATATGTCATAGGAAGTTCTGCACTTTCACTAGAGTAGCGTACCAGCCTTTGTTGGAGTAGCATACCAACATGCACTGGGGTAATATACCATATTGTGTTGGAGTAGCATACCAACTTATGTTGGGGTAGCATACCATCCTGCGTTGGAGTATCAACCTGCATTGTGGTAGCATACCATCCTGCGTTAGAGTACCAACCTGCATTGGGGTAGCATAGCAACCTGAGTTGGAGTACCAACCTGTGTTGGGGTAGTATACCAGCCTGTGTTGGAGTACCAACCTACGCTAGGGTAACATACCATTCTGCGTTGGATTACCAACCTTCGTTGGGGTAGAATACCAGCCTGCGCTAGAGTACCAACTTGCGCTATGATAGCATACCAACTTGCATTGGAGTACCAACCTGCGTTGGGGTATCATATCATCTTGTGTTGGAGTACCAACCTACGTTGGGGTAGAATACCAACCTATGTTGGGGTAGCATACCATCATGCGTTGGAGTACCAGTCTACATGGGGTAGCACCCACTACTAGGGATCTCATCACTTCCCTCTACTGGGGAACACGCCACTTCTCACTACTCGAGAAAAAAACATTTGGACCACTCCAAGATTTGCCATAACAGAGGCTTGGTCAACATATCTTCTACCTCTTCGTCGGTAGAAATATAGTGGAGAAAGTGTCTCGTCATAGTCTTCTCCATCTTGATGGGAGAATCCTCTGGATACAAATCAGGCTTTGTACATCACTAGGTTATTTATCTGCAACATGCTTGATCTTGTAGATCAACTTGGAAGTCACCACTTACTTCCCTTCTGGTCCCAGAACCAAGAAAAATATATGTATCCCAATCCTTCTGACTGGATTTCTCCTCGGTCATTGTAGGAAAGTCTACTGAAGCCATGGAATCTTCCCATAAGATCTCATATCTCCTTGAAGCCTATGAAGCTTTGATCTAGTATTCTCAACCTATGGCATCTGTCTGTCAGTTCCATAAGATGTCTCTCTCTTCCATCTGAATCTGAAAGTCTTTGAGTCTCCATTCTCCGTCTGAAGCTTGACTCCCTCTAAGGCTGTATAATATTTGGAGCCATTTTCTCCTCATGATATGGCTCATCAATGTTGCATCCTACAAAGTTTCATGGGACCATGCTGGTCTCTTCTTGGTTACTGCAACGATTCTAGGTAGGCCCTTCTGGCTCTACTAACTCTTCCTGATGATATGAAGAGTGATCAATTGCACTAGAGGGATTTTTTCGGTCATATTTGGAGCCTTCTTCTCCTTACAATCAATCTCCATATGATATACTATGTATCTCGCAAAAATACCCTTATTCATATTCTTCTTCTTCAGTACATGGATGTATGCGATCATGTATACAACATATTATTTGGATATCCTTCAACATGTCTCAAACTAGAGACCATCTAATATGTTGTCTCCTGCAACTGTCATTATAGATTCCCTCATAGTTATCACCTGGAGTCTTATCTTCAAGAATGAGTCTTTTTTATTTTCTTCCAAGTCTCCTTCACTCAAGATGACAAGTATTCTCTTCAACCTGTCCCCTATACTTAAGACAATATGCTTTCTAGACAGAAATTTGATTTAGATAATATAGTGCAAATAAACTCTAAAGTCTCAACCTTAATCAATCTAATACTTTGACTAAAATTAGTTTCTAACTTTAACTTTGAATAGAGGTTAGTATGATAATCATAACTTCAATAGATAAAAATACAACTAGATGTTCATAAGGTCACAATAATTTTATAATAGCTAGAAGCATATGAAAACAATCAAACCTAGAGTGTGTTGTTCCTCTGAATGTGTGGATATGATATCCCTCTAGATCTATGATTGTTTCTTGGACTAGAGATCCCTTCTCCTGCAATCACACTAAAAATAGTGATGTAGTTTAAACATATCTAAGCACATACCTCCAAAAGTAGCGATAGGTAGTGACAGACAGTGGCACCATCTGGCAACAACGACAAGCAATGACGAACCCTAAAACTTCAAAGTGCTCCAACTTGCAATCTAAAGGTAACTGGAGATGCGCTAGGGTAAGGTGCACTAGAACAACCAAAGATTAGGCCCAACGTTTCACAGAAACTTTACTACAACTAGTAATGCAATTGGTGTTGGAACTACAACTGGTGTTGCAACTGTTAATCCCTAAATAGTGGCACATTACCCCTTAATTGGGGCATATTACATTAGTAATTTTATTTTATTTATGTTGGCTTAGGTCCATTAGTTGTAATTGTACCTCCTAGTCTCCTATATATACCAAGGAGACATTTTCATTTTGAATCATCTTGTATTTGAACATTTATGTGGGTATAAGGAGGTTTCCCCCTTGAAGAGGCTTATTATCTTAATATATCTGTTTTTCAATGCGTTGAGTACTTATTCTGAGGTTTTTCTATGCTATATTGATATTTTGTTCTTAAAATATGGTATCAGAGCTCAAGGTCTTGGGGTTTCGCTGCTACATCTGAGACACCTTGGAATTTTCACTGTAATTTTTTTTTCTACAATGTTTCACAAGGAACCCCTTTGAGGATATTTAGTAGACGGATCAAGGTACGCTGGGTTAAAATTCCATCTCCTGAGGCCTTATAATTTCTAATATACAGCCAATGTAAGATAGGGTTCTGGAATCATCTTGAATTGAGTCATCGTGTAATTTTCCCTATAAAATATTTTCTGTAACGTTTGAAACCTTGAAATCTGGAGGTTATTCACATAAATTATTAAGGTATCTGTGATAAAAATTTCATCTTCTGGGTCATCTTACATTTGTAGATACACCCTGTGGAAGATAGGGTATCTGACTAGTCCTATTGACTAGTCTCAATCAAGTGTTCTGGGTAAAACAATCATAACTTGTTCCTAGAGTATCCAAATTGAGTGAGACGAGTTGACTTGGATAGTGTATAGTCCTTTATTATTTCTGGTAAAGGTTTCATAATTTTATATCAATTATTTTGTGTGGGGCATGCTATACAAGTGAGATCTCCTAGAAAGGAAAAAAATCAGAAAGTTGTGGGGAATTTACCATAAATTCCACTTGGCACATCCAATTTTGATCAGACATGTGCCATTGCAAAGAAGAAATATCATAGAACTACAAAAAAGAATTTTCCATACCCAGAAGGGCCAAAACTTTGTACATACAACATAAGAAAGATTGTCTAGCAGAACCACCTCAAAATCAAAGTTTAAAAGTGATACTTGGCCAACATGCCACCAAAAGAGGGAACTTATACACCAAATAAGCCTCCAGACAGTCCTACTTGGACTCTTGATGAAGGTGAAGAAATGTGTAGGGACATAAATGGTTTACAAAAGAAGACAGTGACAAAATATGAACTACAAGGGATGATGGATTCAACTGAAGCTAAATTGGAGGCAATAATGGATACTAAGATGGATGGTTTAAAAAGGGATATCATGGAAGGATTGAAAATTTTCCTAATAGAGAGGACACCTGAAAGTGAAAATGTATCCCATGAAATTCATGATCAAGACACAAGGAAGATGAATCAATAATGGAGAAACTCCAACTTTGGGTTGAAGACCAACCACATTCCTAATATCGATATGAGGAAGTTCGATGGCAAGGACCCAATCACATGGATACTTCAGATGGAGAAATTCTTTGATCTACATAATGTGCCACATACACAAAAGGTATGAATTGCTTCTTTATATTTAGAACCCAGTCAATTTGTGTGGTATCGATGGCTTTGTTCTCACAAGTCACTCGTCACTTGGACAATTTTCACGGAAGAAATGATAGCACACTATGAGGATACAAAGAGAAATACCTTCTTTAGCCAATTGATAAATCTCAAGCAAAAGGGTTCAGTTACGGAGCACATTGAGAACTTCCAAGATTGAATATAAAGGTAACAAATATTCCAGATGAGCACTTGATTGATGTATTCATAGGAACTTTAAGGGATAACATTCAACATGAGGTTTTCCTTTGGGAACCCAAATCATTGGAGAATGCATTTAGGGTGGCAAGAAATCTTGAAAGTAAAAATATGGCTATGGCTACTAGAAGTACCACTCCTAACATCTATCTAGGTTCACAACAAAATTTCAACGGTAGAAAAGTGGAAAATTGATAAGAGAAAGTGAATTTTGTTGCATCCCTAATGGTTGTAGAATTAAGTTGATTACAACAAGAGAAATACAAGGCTAAGCTAAGAGCACTAAGAAAAGATTCCAATTTTAACAAATGCAATATCTTGTGATTTCACGTATACCAATGCAAATGATTTTATTTCTCCAATGCAAGTATATGAGTTCCTAGTATATTAGGTTATGGAGTCTTGAGTGTAAGATATATATTTACTACTTCTATAGGAGTGTAATAACTTTTAATCCCTAGAGCAAGCAAATCCAATAAGGTAAATCTAGGAGGGTGTAAGCCCTTTTACTCCTTCTAGGAACCTTGACAAAAAGATTATCCAATAACAACTATGATAAACTTGGTGGAGGATGTATGCCCTTATACTCATCCAAGGGTTTTAAACAAGAATAACCTTGAAATCTCTTACCAATTTCAATAGAAAGCATGCAAAACCCTTATCTACCAAGAATAATCCATCAACATGCAAGAGACAAGCCTTAAAGAGGGTAGTACACCTCTTATTTCATAAATAGACAATAACAAGCATCCACAACATAAGCACAAGAGAGAGATAGAGAAAATTCCCAAAAATGGCACAAATTTCAGCCAAGTATGTAATCCTCAAGTGAGATTGTTATGTGAAAATGAAATAAAATGAAATTTATTTATACAAGGTCATCTACACAAATTTTTTCCACTTATATTTAGGATAAAACACTATTAGGGAGGCCGACCTCCTCTAATTTCCCCTTTACAAAACATAATTTGAATTTAGAAAATAAGCATGCCCTAAAATATGATGTCATCCCTCCTAGGGGTGACGTTTTGGTATGAAGAGGAAAATGTTGAGAAAGTTGAGGAATTTGTTAGGACTCCAAAGGCCTATTATTCATGGTGAAAGGGTCTTCCTCCATTAAAACATTCCAATTCATGTTCAAATCATCGCCACCATCACCAAAACCCTAGCCCCAAGTGTGACACCATTCCCTCAAAAGTGACGTTTTGTCCCTCTGGGGTACAACGTTGGACAAGAGGGGGATGACTTTGTTCCTCAAATGTGTCCTCTCATGCCTCCAAATGAAACATCTATCATCCAACTCTCTAAGGAGAGGGGGTGCAACATCCATCATGTGGGCTTCATTCCCCAAGTGAAGGTCCAAGTGACCTTGTACCTCCACAAAATGTACACCTATCAAGGCCCTACAAAGACAAGAAAAACCTCCCTCCAATGGATCACAAGTCACAAGAATCATGGCAAGTAAGCCATATATAATAAAATAACCACCCGAACATGTGCATCAAGTCCTGCCTCTCAAAATAAACAAATTCTCGAAGACCTTATGCAACTTGCCAATTTTAGGTATGGGAGGGTTGTCATGGTGACCTATTGGGTGAATCATTTCCCAAGTCAAGGAGTGTTTCTCAGGTGGACCCCTCTATAAGTCATGTAAAGAGTATGAAGTGGATGGGTGGTAATACTTTTGGGCATGGGGTTTCTTGACATACAAGGGCTCATATTGTCTCATTTATGGGTTCCTTTGTAGAGGGTGTGCTACCCTTCATCAGCGATGCATGATATTTCCAAGCCCTTTTCCATTAAATTTATTAGAGTGTTTGTAGGTTGAAGCTAAAGTGGGAATTCTACTTAAGCATGAAAAACATTTCCCACCTTACCTCTAGCCTCGTCACACTATGCTTCCCCAAGTTGAAGAAAATGTGTGAGATTTCTACCTAAGCATGAAAAACATTACCCACACATGCTCTACCTTGGTTGGCATGTTTAATTAGTTATTTATTTTTCGAGTCCCTCAATTTTTTGTGAGAAACATTTCATTGTTCTTAGGATCCCTGGGTGAGCATTTGGAAGGTTTATGACTGAATTTTATTTTTTTTCCAGCTACAATCCTCTAGGCCTTCAACCCTTTCTTCCCATGACATGAGGTACACGCCTTTCTTGGGTCAATGTAGCCTAAAAACCCAAAAGATGAGGAAACGAAAGGAAAGAAGCATGGAAAGTGGAAATTACGTTTGGGAGTGGTAAGATGACTCATCAAGGAGATCCCCCAATAGAAACCCTTTCCTTGAGGGTGACCACTTACTAGGAAACAATGTCAACCACCAAGGTGAAACAAGGCAAAGAGCATAATTTCCAAGAAAACGTCTTCAAAATCAAGGAAGAACCCTTTGCAACATATTCAAATGCTTCATTTATTAAAATTACACTTACCACAATACCAAACTTGTTACCTCATGGAGCAAGACTCGTTGTCCTTCGTGAGCCAAGATAGTGTGGTGAATGGTGCAACCATCTATCTCATGGTATTGGGTGGTGTGATATGGGGTTATGCTTGTTGGTATGTCTCTCAATACTCCATGCTTGCAACCTAAGGGCCTTGATATATCATCTCCTTAGTTATCCCTAGAAATGGGAGATAACATACCACATGGAAACTCCATGTGAAGCATTGAAGGAATTACACATCTCCCTCATACTGGGATGTAGAAAGCACCTATCAACAAAATAAAAATTTTACTTTCATTCCTTTATATATTGTCTAAATAAATGGATGTGAAATATCCCAAAATTTCTTTAGACAATAATACTGATCGCAGAAGCTTAAGATTTGAAAATACTGATAAAATTTCTTAATATATATATATATATATATATATATATATATATATATATATATATATATATATATATATATCTTAAGGTGGACATGCATCAATTGGGTTTATCTCAGGAGATTGGGAGGAATGATTCTTATTCTTCCCACCCAGATTCAATTCCCTACGCGGATGATTTGGACAATGTTAATATATATCTATAAGGTGTTGGTTTTCCGAGAAGGGTTTTGAAGGTAAATATTTTGTTTATCAATGACATTGAATATATTTTTTACCAAGGTAATCCAGTATTGTCCTTTACTTTGTAGTACATCCTCCATTTGAGATTTCCATGAGAAGTAGTTGGTATTGGTAAGGAAAAGATCACGTGGAGTAGCCATATTAAAATATGTAGATAATATGGATTCAAAAGCTAAAATTGACTATATGGATAGAAATCTCTCGAAAAAATAGGCATTTAAAAAGAAATGGCACTAAAAATGGGCTTCAAATGTGAAAGTTATGCCCTTAAAAAAGACAAAAGGTAACGAAAGTGCCACGTAGTAGGTAGAAGTTTTCCCACGTGGTGATGGATGCACAATGAGGTTGCTAAGTTAAAAAAAATTCTAACATTCTCTAATTTTTCCTATAAATTCACTTTTAGAAATAAATTATTTATGAAGTAACCCCTTTTATAGAGTAAGTGAGAATCACTTTTACAATGAAGTTACTTTATAAACTAAAGTTGCATGCATAAATGACATGGAATGATTGTTGTGAGGAATGATTTTTATCCTCCCCACCCCGGTTCAATTCCCATAAATGACATGTTAAGATCATAATGAGTATGTTGTAATGGCTTCAAGGGTATATGTAATGGAAAGTTTCCTTTGATTCAATTGAATAGCAAGGAAA
>ML807906.1:156645-187206 GCA_009831015.1 Picea engelmannii
TTAAAAAAATATTGAAGTTACTTTATAGTGATTCACTTTCAAAACCTCTCATAAATAAAGTTATTTTCAACCAAGTGAGTTAATATTTAAAATATAAGAAATTTGATGGAGGGGAGTTTTTTTTTTTTCCATTTTTTAATTTTTTACTCTTTGCCTCGAAGTGTGTGCCTACCCCCCAAAACCTTGTTTTTTCCTGCAAAAAACTTCAACACGATCGAACCAAAAAAATAGGCAAAATTTTCGAGAAAAAAAAGTCGAAGCTTTACAATAATGGGGTTAGATTTCAGTTAGATTTCCTATAAAATGCAAGTTTTGTTTATATATATATATATATATATATATATATATATGTGTGTGTGTGTGTGTGTGTGTGTGTGTGTGTGTGTGTGTGTGTGTGTTTCTGATTTGTCGAGTTTGGATAAAGTGCAAAGTAAATACCATACATAGAAACTAAAACACATTTTTCTCTCTATTTCTAATTTTCCAAGACCACATAGAGTGCACAATAAAGAGCATACACAAAACAGAAATAGTAAACCAGGAATAAAAACATTAAAACCAAAATATTAACTCATAATTATTTTAAAGGGCATAATTAGACTTTATGCCTTTGGATTTGACATAAATGATTGTATCTTGGGAAAAAAGAAATCTTTTCGAGTGAAACGAAAAGAACTTCCAACTAAAAGTAGTGCTCTAGACATAATGGAACAGTCTTCTCAACTCAAAAATGCATAGAAATAGCAGAACCCACAAATGTGGAACACATGTTCAATATCTCGATCAACAACAAGAGCAGGTCTTCAAATAGGCTATGATCCCATGTTCAACAAAACAAGGTATCTCCACACATGATGAACACCTTAAGCAACCACTCACACAACCAGATCAATTATCAATACATTAGTGTTTTATGTGGTTCAAACCCTCTAACATGAAAACAGTGCATGGCCCCAACCAACATTGCCACTTGAGACAATATATTATTATTGGAAAAGAAAAATTTGGACATAAGAGTTTCTCACAATTTATCTTCAACAAATAACCCTCGATGCTCTTTAAATAGAGATCATGTACCAATCAAGTGTTAAGCTACGAATCAATAGTCATTAGTATCGAGGAGAATATGATATGTCAAATCACTCTATGTATAAAACATATCATGACTATCAAATTACATAACTACAAATGCATATTAATGCATACTAAAAAAACTCACTAAATAAACACACTTTTATCTAAAGACACATTAGACCAAATTGATCTTAAGTAACTCCTAAGTGTTTAAATATCCTAACATTAATTGGAAATCAGAATAGAACAAAGGGTCATGGCAATGGATAACATGAATACCAATATTGACTAGTGGTTGCCTGGAAGGTGCCTCTCATTGTATGGACAACATCTCTATCTGAATATTTGAAGGATGAAGTACACAATCATAGAGAAGTGTTGTAGGAAAATAAATTATCCAGTGTCACGTGATTCATATAATAGAAGTGACTCATGATGCATTTTGATAATGGGAAAACATGTTAAATTCATATCCATATTTCTTTCTATTGAAATGGGGTACCACACATTTTTGGTAAAAAAAAAAAGGAAATGGATACCCATCTAGAAAACCACCTAATGCAAAAAAACATATCCCTCCAAGCTAATTTCATTGTGTTCATTGTGGCAATGTTGAGAGATGCATTCTTCATAAATATGTTTCAACATCATGGATACCATGCAATTCCTCTAGAAAACCATTGCTCAATTATGTCTTTATTAACAAGAGAACAATAGTCTCTATTCCTTGGTGTATCTCGATTGATGTGTAGCAAAAGTGAAACAACGCCGCAAGCACATAAAGTAAGGAATCTTTGGGTTCATAGTAGAAGATCCATAATCATAATAAATAAAACCTATAATGTACAAGATCAACTTCTTGTAGTTCAAACTCTTCTAGTTGAAATCATTTGATGCAACTGTGTAAAGTTATTTGCCCAACATTTCCACCTTTGGTTCTTTGGTGACTATATTGTAGGATCGGAGGCATAGAGGAAAAGAGTTTTATTATGTTGAAAAGCCATGTTAACCACATAAAGCAAGGGTGACAATGTGTAAAATGAATGTTTCTTAAATCAACATGGGAATTAGTAGATTCACTTGTAATAAGAGGTGCAAGGTAAAAATAAAATAAAAATGGTATAGTTCTTTGCATATAGAAGAAAAAAATGTGCATTGAATAATATATATTCTAAATGTCCTCTATGCATATAGAAGAAAAAATGATATATACTATATGATATTAGATTCTATGACATTACAAGTTGTCATGATTATGTTACACATTCAAAATCTCACAATTTCTATTTAAAGCAAGACAAACAATTGGCATGAGCCATTTCAAGAGGGGAATTTCCATGGGTTTTACCATCTCAGCATGATGTCACAGAAAGCAAAAGGTGATTCAAGAATAAACACAAATGCCCAACATTCAAGTGATGATTTGGTGCTTACTTAAAACTAGTTGCAAAACAAAAAAAAATCAATGCTTCCAGTGATTAAGCAAGTCAACACTCCCTTTGGAAGCACAATGATGACATGTAAGTCTACATAATAGGTGAACATGAGACCAAAAAATTCCATAGGTACAATGATATATAGTTACCCAAATAATATCCCAAACCAAAAAACTGAAGATTATATAATATTTTAAAATTAACAATATTCCAACAATAAAAGACATCATCTATTTCCCCAATACCTAAAGCAGAAAAGGAAGCTTATCATTTTAAGACTCACATGTTTTCTTATCGAGTTTTCAACCTTTAAATGTACACCTAGAACGAGAAGGGTTTATTTCGCTAATTGTAGATGTTGTAATTGAGGACAATATGTAACAAGAAGAGCACTACTAAACATAAAAGCTTTGTCTAAATTTGCACAACTTTAACAAATGGTGAATACAAGCACAGTGCCAAACAAGGGTTTAAATAGCTTGATAATTTTGCTTATGATTGATACCAAAACATCCCACGCTTATATGATTTGCAATTATTGTAGTAGAGCTAATCTAGCGTTGTTAATGGCTTCAAACCAAATCATAAATGGTTGTGTTTGACATAAAAGATGAAGAGGCAAAACCATCCCAACATGATGCTAATTAAAACCAAAAGAGTTTCAAGGCTACATTGAAATGCCCATGCCAAAATATTTTGCAAGTATAGTGACTCAAGTTTTATTCAAATGGTTGGTTTTTTAGACCAACAAACTAAAAATCACAATATGTAAAAATGATCATCTTGCAAGAGAGACTTCAATATATTACCATAATAAAGAGTTACAATGACTAAAGGAACTATGAAGATAAAGGAAAAACAAAATCCATTTAGAACATAGGAAATTTACACCACAGTGACATCACACTAAGTCTCAAAAATATCAACTCATTCCAATCAGATCATAAACCATTACCAACATAGAAAATTCAATGGTTGTTATTTTTAAAAAGTTGAACAAGCTAGATTTGTAGAGCTTACCTTCAATGAAAGTTAACCCCACTATGAAGAAAAACATGCATGTTGTCTTCAAAAATCTTGATGCAATTCCCATCCACAATGCTACTTTCAACGATCAACATCACAAATGCCACAATTGCAACATGAAAAAAACACAATGCCTAATACAACCTTGAACCCAAAGCAGAGAACTTGGCCAAGTACAAGGCAACTCTATTTTCTTAGAGCTATCTTTTAATACTGAGAAAAGGAGAAATGCAGGGCTTTATACCTTCAATGAACATCAACCCATGTAAGTAAACAACCATGATCCAAAGCATATATGCGGGGATTGATGCAATTTGTAGCCCCGAAGCCACCTCCAAGCCACCCATGCAGAACTCCAAAAAGACAATGTTAAAGCAAATAGTCCTAGAACACCACAATGCATTTTCAAGCCTAATGCCTAACCCAATACAAAGAGCACAACACTTCGGACATAAGAAACACAACCTCCTAGATCTTAGAGGCTTCTCAATAAATCCCTTCTAAGAAAATTTTCAAAATATAGGTGCAAATGCAACAAGCCCATGATGCAAAGAGAAAAAGAGAACAAACATAGAGGCAAAGAGAACAAAACCAACAACATAGTGAGAACACAACCATGAGAACCCTTCAACACACTTCGCCAAATCATTGACAAACTAAGGGTGCAGGGATAGAGACTAACAAAACTGCCAACCCAAAACTTCAAAACACAACAAAAAAACTTCTTTCAATGCAACTAGAGACCACAAAAGCATTGTTTTCTATTGCACATCTTGTAAGTTTCTTTTCATAGCCTCCCTCTGCGACCCCAAACACCTTATAAGCACAACCCCAAAACACAGATAAAATTAAGATGTATAAATGAAGAGAACAAAACCCCCAAGGGAGCAAAAACACAACCACAAGAACTCTCCCATGCAAAAGATTCAATGTTTTATTTGCAGGGTTTGTCAATGCCCACAATAGAAGCAACCATAGCCACTAAGGTTTTAGCCAATCCCAAAAGGAACAACACCAAAACTACAAATGTAAGGGACAACACCAAAACAACCAATGTAAGGGACAAAAACACAAGCAATGTAAGGGACAACACCAAATCTACCAATGTAAGGGACAAAAACACAAGCAACCCCATGATCTAGAGAACCAAAACCACAAAGGAAACAACAATAGAATCACCCCAAAGCTATCCACACATAAGAGAGAAAACACTAAGAAACTCCAAACACAAACAACACAAAGCCAAAACCACCACAAACAACACAGCCAAAACCACCAAGGCGACAAAGCCAAGACCACCAAGGCGATCGGAACAACTACCAATGGACAATAGAGTGCATTCGCTGCCTCCATATCCTCTTGAAGGGGACTGCAACGCCTTTGTTTATTGGAAACTCACTCTGTGAGGTTGAGTAGATTCCGGAGCTTCGTATGGATGTTGAATGGTTTCTTGAAAACTGACGTTGCCTCCGGAATCACCTTTTGCATGTGTCCATAATTTTTCAAGGCGATGGCTAAAGCTGCAGACAGGGATGCGGATGCAGCTGCAACAAACATCTTACGGACCATGATGGTCATACCATTAGTGCAAACTGCAAACTGCATGGCCTTTGGTTTCAGTGTTTTTTAAGTCTGTTTTCAGTCTCAGACAATTGGCCAATTAGAATCAAAGCTTACAGAACAGTTAGCCATTGAGTTTAAAAGCTTTTAAAGCATATTAGTTAGAACAGATCTGATTTTAATATTTCTGCATGTTAATGAACTTTTAATTTAACTGTGAGATTGTTAGGGCTCTTTCTAGAAATTATAAGTTTCTCTCAAAAGAGAGACAGATGGGGATGATTTGTAAAACCTGATTATACTGACATGTTATTTAAATGTTATATTGAAAATTGTATTTTTAATGTATAAATGGATTCAGTACTCTATAAAAACTCTAAAACACTTAAATTATACAAATTCAACTACTGAAATTTATAATTCCAACAACTTTTAAGTAAATTTTGAACAAAACTAATTAGATTCAAAACTAATTAGATTCAACATGCAAAAATTCCAACAACTTTTAAGTAAATTTTGAACAAAACTAATTAGATTCAACATGCAAAACTCTAGTAGGTGTAAATAGGGAGGGCCAGACCTATTCAGTGTCAATCCTGGCCCTCTAGTGGTTCTTTCCTGAAGAACTTACATCATAATTGGATGTGCCCCTCTGTTGCTTCTTTCCAGTAGAACTTACTTCATAAGTGGCTGTGCAAAAGAGACTAGCATGGAAATGCTCCAAATCTGTCAGTAAGGGTTAAGGGGTAGACACGGCTTACATTAAATCAGTGAAATATCCAACGACCATTTCACTAACACCTTCAGCTGAATCTGCCAGTGGAAAGTATATTTAAATGTCCAATAACATTGGAACGACCATTCCACTAATTCAGAAGATCAAGAGCAAAATTGAAAACATATTAATTCCACTAATTCAGAAGATCAAGAGCAAAATTGAAAACATATTAATTCCACTAATTCAGTAGATCAAGAGCAAAATTGAAAACATATTAATTCCACTAATTCAGTAGATCAAGAGAAAAATTGAAAACATATTAATTCCCTAATTCAGAAGATCAAGAACAAAATTGAAAACATATTTTTATTTAGTTAATTCGCTCACAGAAGTTGAATTCTTTACAGGGCTTTATACCAGCATGCAGAAGCTTTCCATGCCCTTGGAAGGTCTTCATAGCGCTCTATTTTGTTTCACCCAGCCTCCCCAAAAGCTCACAATCCTTCCATTCCCTAATGGAAGAAACCCACAGGCACTAAAAGATGAAATCACAGATCACTCCCATCTATCCTGAAAAGACCTTTTTGTTAACAACCACAACAGGGCATTTGGAATTCCGAGTGCAGTAGTCGCTCACACTGCCCCTGATTGCTCTGCAAATAGTAAATTCCACAATTCCACATATGAATCTCCAAATTCATTTTTCGAATGGGTACAACAATAAAAAGTACTTTAAGTAATTACCTGATAAAACCACCATGCCCATGGCTGCCCACGACCAGAAAATGTGCCCTCAATTTGGCGGCAGCTTCGCATATCCTCTCTTTGGCCTCGCCAATCACAACACGGGTTTCTGCCAACACACCATATCGTTCGCAGATGTGCAGAGCTCGGTTTAATACCCTTTGGGTGTTCCTCTTTGCATCCGAGTCTAGAAATTCGAAGACTTGATTGCTGAGAATATAAGCTGCATGGAGAACACAGATAGTGGATTTAGACTACTAAATACTAAAAAATAGAATAGGTGGAGAAATGGGCAAATTCCAATAAAGATTTGAAAGTAATTACCAGGACCCGCAGAAACAGATGAGGCAGTTGACTGGACATGGATGAGAATCATGTTATACGACTGCTGCTGCTGCTGGATGTCTGTTGTTTCAATTACTTTGGATGTTTCAATTGCTGAGACATGTTTGCAAGCCCATTCACAGGCGTGCATACTCTCCTCGCTCTCATCCACTGCAACCACGATATTTTTCACCATCTTAGTTCTCCTCTCCTCTCCTCTCCTCTCCTCTCTTCTTTTCTCCAGTTGGATTTGAACAAAGGGGAAGATGGATTCTCTCGGTTCACTTGCTACCTATGGCTACCGGTTTCTATGACGTTCTATAAATACTAAATAAACGCTGTGGTTGTCTATTCTAATAATTTTTTAGTGGTTGGAGTATTGTTTACCATACAGGACCTGTTTTAGATCAAGAAAACTCTAATTATATTTTATTTTATTTTTGTCAAATACTTACCAAATTATTAATCCAAAATAAATATGTTTATTACAAAATTAACTTGTTTTTTATAAATAATCTTAAAAATCGATATTAAATACCAAAACCAGTTAGAACTTACCCGGCTGCTTCTTGTTTTTTTAATTTGAAAAACATAACCGACTTCACACGTTCCTTCAATCATCCATCCATCCCTAATTATTTTATTGCTATATGATAACTATAATTCACAGTGAAGGGGTTGGATGAATGGCAACACCTACCCTGTGGGCCGCCCACAGATGAAGGGATTGCTCGGATGCATGCCAGCACTCTTCAATAATTCCAGATCTCCTCTTCAAGCCAATCAGAAGGCTGTGGAACGAGCACCATGCTCTGAACCAGGTCTACTTTACTCCATTATTGAAATAGCTGTCATGGATTTGATAATGGAAAATAGTTGATCGAGACTCAGAAGACGTCGCTACGTGTGACACATATAATAATGTTGGAATTATTTGTATGGATTCAATTAACCACTCCAAACAAAATCGTTGATAAGAAGATATCGATTCAAAGTTACTTCACACTTTATTACAAATATAAGAATACAATTATAATAATAATAATAATTTATTTTTAAGTTCACCATTAAGTTAGATATCAAATTAGTGTATATGAGACTTTTTTGTTTGGGACAAATGACTTATTTTACTCAACTATTTGACTACTAAAATCTATAAAAATATACATTTAATTGTTTGAAAGCTTGGTTTACATTATCCCATAACCCATGGTGTGTAGAAAATATTTCCTTTTAACTACACCAAAATAATGGTTCTATGATTAGAGAAGAGTGATTCTAAATTTTTTTTATCACTAATTAACTTAGAGCTTTAAAATTTTGATCAAAATCATATATATATATATATATATATATATATATATATATTCAAAAGTAGTTTAGAGGTTTATGCTAAGTATTTATTCTTTTCCATCAAATTTAATAACTCTAAATAAAACTAACCTAAATTCATTTTAACTATGAATTTATCATGCATCTAGAGATCAAATCTTTTAAGGTACAAATCTTTCCTCAATTTTTTTCAATTAAAAAAATGTTTTCACTTTGAGGAACTTGTTCCTTTTACTTACCTGATAGATCTAGAATGAATACCTCCCTTGCTAATGAGTACCTGTCATGCCTCCTTGCAGAGGGGCAGGATTGGAGGAAACTATCTGTTGTTTTTGGGGATGGTGCATGGTCATCTCTTGGTCATGGTCTCTCTTGGCGATTTTCGTGGTGATATTCTTGCTAAGTATGGCACAAGTTTGAGAGAGAGAGTAGTGCAGTTGGAGTTGTTGTAGTTGTGTATGGTACTTGTTCTGTGGATATGGAGACTCTCTCTCTTGTGCACTACCCTTGGAGAAGGATCGCTCTACTTGTTTTAAGTTGTTGTTGCAACTAGCAACTAAGGTTTATATGTTGGTTCTGGAGTAGGCTTGCCAGAATTATTCTAAGTAAAGGTTAGTGTGCTCAGGGGTGACATATGTTAATTCCTATGGTTGGGTGATAATGATGTAACATTGTCTATGTTAAACGAGCATACCAAAATTTCAACAAGAACAACGGGGAAGAGGGGTAGAGAGGGGGGGGAGATAGTGAACGAGAGGGAGGGAGAGAGCAATTGGNGAGAGAGGGGAGGAGAAGGGGTCAAAGAGGGAGATGGAGAGAGAGATGGAGAGAGAACGGTATATTTTTTGTTAACAGGAACACATGAGCGTTCTTATTCCTAATAATTCGTGTGTACTTTAGGAATGTGCATGCGTTCCTAAAGCATGCACGTGTTGTTTTCATTTCATTTTTTTAGGAATGCATGTGCGTTCCTAAACATGTATTTCTTAGGAATACATTTGCATTCATAAATAATCTGAGTTAGCAAGTGTGTGTGGAGGTTCAATGAGTAGGTTGTAGGATTAAGAATGCATGCACGTTTCTAGGAATGCACTCATGTTCTTGTGTGCATGTGTTCCTTTGCACCCCATTTCCATTTTTTTGTCCATCAACTTAATGCACTCCCCCATATCTCAAGAATCATAAATATGTTCCCAAGAAATACATATGCCATATCCAAATAGAGACTAATTATAACAAAATAAAAATTGCTCAAAAATTGCACATAGATGAGATAGTAGCACCATCCCTTTCTTCTTATACAGACATATAACACCTTCCGAGGAAAATTTTAGGGGCTATATTTTGCCCATGGGCTAATTTTTCGGCAATTTCCATTTTTTCTAAAAGTGGTCAGCCCAAATTCTATAGAATAAAATAATTTTACCTTAAAAATAGCCCAAAGTTTATGAAAAATATATAAAATCCTTAGAAGTTTGAATATTTTATAAAAATATTGCCAAACATTTTATAGTTCGCCTATTAAGGACTAGTAATATTTTCCAAGGTTTCTACATTCCAAAATAATTTTTCATCCTTGAAATCATCAGTGGCACCTTCTTTCAACTCTTAACCTTATGTAATGCCCTGTTTTGGATGATGTGAACTTAATTTTGTATGTGTTAAATGTGTTGCATAGATGTTTATCATTGTGCCTTATTCACACCATGAGGTAGGCATGCTATGGTGATTCTAAATAGTTGTAAACACTGACATTTGAAATTAATGAAACATCAAGACTCACTGAAAATGAACACCTAAAGGGCCTATGATACCATGAGAAGGGAAAGTCAAGGGGATCCAAGGGAATATTTGTATTCCTAGCTATCTATATTTTCTATCTACTTATCCTAGCGACCTTTTCATTACCCTAACCATTCACTAGTTTATAATGTTGATATTGAGCCTAAACTGTTTGAGAGAGAAGTGGACCTAACCATCTAAATCTAGGTAACCAACTAGTGCATTCTGGGAAGTCCCCCTACATTATTAGAAGTTGGATTATGACTCTCTTGCCACTTTTAACACACGCCAAGAGAGAAAAAATGAACATAAAAATATGAGGTTTTGTTTGAAAGTTTTAGAGAAGAGGAATAAATAGTTTTACCTTTGGAAAAAGAGAGCTATCATACTCTGTCACTAAATAACCCATGAAATCTTCTAGGAAATAGAAGAAGGAAAATGAAACCACAAAGAGAAAGAGGAAGGGACTGATGTAAAGAAATAGAGTTAAGAGACAACATTAGAATCTCTGAAGAACATTGATCACAAAAGGCCCAAGAATCAAGAGAAATTGTGTTGTCTCTTTAACCATCGCCTAGAAATTATGGACCTCACGCATGTAAAAGGTGATTCCGGAGGCAACGTTCGTCGTTTTCAAAAAACCATTCAACATCCATATGAAGCTCCTGAATCTACTCAACCTCACCTGAGTGAATTTCCTTCCCAAAATTAACGAAGGATATTTTAAAAACTTCACGTTTCTTGTCCCGGCCTCTGCCATGGACTTTAGATCAGCGGTATTAATCTGTTCGTAGGGTAAGAGAACATTTTATTTCAAAACCCCCCATAAAGTTTGGGGTTTGATTTTTTATTTTGCAAAAATGAAGTTATTTGCACTGTGAATTATGCTCGGGTTGGAGCCGGTAGTTGCGGGTTGGTAGCGGGTAGTTGCGCATTGTTTTCAAGTTAAGAAAAAATTGATAAACGCCACATGTCTCCACGTGACCTGTATTTTGGTTGGCTGTAGTCAATGGTAGATGCCGCCAACACAAAATGGGGTTGGCAGGGATTTGCATCAGTAGTGCATTTTGGAGTGCCCTCGGTCGCTGTGTTTTGGCCACGTTGGTGGTTTTGGCTCTGTGTTTCCTAGGTTGGGATTTCTGCCTATGTTTCTTTTACCCTCTGTGGATAGCTCTGAGCGTCAATGGATGGTGGTTGCATTCCCAATGGTCTTGTTGTAGCTCCCTTCAAAAAAATCTTGTTGTAATCCCCTTAGAGGACTTGGAGGCACTCAATGCACTCTATTGTCCACGGCCATTGTGATCCGATTGCCTGGGTGGTTTTAGTTCTCTGATGTGTTGTTTGTGTTTAGAGTTTTCTTTGTGTTTTCTCTATCGTGTGCCGAGAGCACTAGGTATCAATGGTTATTGGTTGCATTCAAGGTGATCCTGTTATCATTTTTTCCATGGTTTTTGTTCTGTAGATCATGGGGTTGTTTGTGTTTTTGTCTCCTACATTGATAGTTTTAGTGTTGTTCTTTGTATCACAACCTTATAAGATTCTTGTTTAGATCTTGTAATCGTTCATCTTCTGAGGGTGTGCAACATCACGATGGTTCTTACTTGGTTGTTTGAAAATACCAAGAATACTTCACCTAGACTACACCTCTCCACCTAGAGCATTTACCCATACATTGTTCTAGGCTACGGGTGAGTCACATTCCTATTTTAATGCAACTCTTGTATACTTAGACAATCTTGTTAACAACTTAACACTTAGTCATTTAAACATGCATCCACGAACATGCGAAACCAAGAGAACAATTGCGAAACAAACAAGAGACATACACATAAATAGTGTGGGCAACACAAACCATGTCTTACACCCAGCAGCGTCTTATTATTGTGAAACAATTACAATATGAGAACTACCGACTCAGTTTACAACTTAGCAGAGTCACACAAATCGCCTCACATCACCAAGACACTCGTACACAAATTCGTCACACCAAGACTCTTTGTCGTAACCACCTCTGCAACCTCCTGCAGTGCGTCCCAAATGTGTTCCCAATCGCAGACTTGTTGTCTCTTCTCTACTGTAGACTTCACCAAATTAATACAGACTTTGGTTATGTCCCACATATGCCTCCAACAGACCTACATTTCCAGACTTCTCCAAAATCTTCTAGTGCATCCCACCCTTGGCTACTTGTCTTCCATCTTTGCAACTTTGCCTCAATTCTGCCTTGCCTCATAACTTTGCCTCAGACTTACCCCCTTGTTCTTGCTCTCCAAAACCTTTTCTTCCTTCATTGTGCATCCTTTTTCTCTTATAGGGATTCTAAGGGTCACCAATGTGAAACATTGCATTCTTTGGGTGTGTCATGCCCCTTCGCGAACCCACACTCTAACGACTTGTCATGCCCCTTCGCGGAAACAGTGCACCGAAATGAGCCTATGCAAATATTAATCATTGTGTCTCTTGAACCAACGTGCCCCATCCCTTGGCACACACCCCTTGCCTTGTGCTCTTCCTTGTGTTGATTGTCATGACTCCTCATGGGTGTGCTGATGGGGGTCATCCAACCTCTCTGGTGCATCCATGTTGCCAAGGACAGATGGGTCCACTCCTTGGGCATACTCCCAAGTTGCCTCGCCCTTAGCGAAATACAACCCAAGTCTTCACCAATTGTTCTAACGAAAGTAAAGTGTGTGCCCCCTTGGTGACGCACGCCACATAGTGCACCCAAGGTGCTCCTACTCACACTCACATGTCTTCGTTTTCCCAACTGATCGCATGCCCCCAGTGTTCTCTTGGCCGACTTGTCCCCAAGTCTGCCCAAGGTATGTGCACACTCGGTGGGTGTCAAGGGAGACCTCACATCCTCCCCCACTCCAAGTTGTTTCCATCCCCAACAACATTTGTCGATCTCCCCTCTGCCCCATCTCTACATCTCATCATCGCTCAATGACTATTGTCTCATCAACTGTTGTCGTCAAGGAATACTCCCATTAGAAAGTTCTGCTTAGTGTGCCCAAGTGTTCTATGCTCTTGACCCATGATGGCTTCGATACTTCGACTCTATCGTCCATGTGACATATGCATTGGATCCTCTCAAGTTCTA
Source organism: Picea engelmannii (assembly GCA_009831015.1). NCBI lineage: Eukaryota > Viridiplantae > Streptophyta > Pinopsida > Pinales > Pinaceae > Picea > Picea engelmannii. The sequence continues at coordinate 169,745 of ML807906.1, forward strand.
AACCAGTTGGGTGATCAGTCCAACTGTCGCGTTCATCACTAGAGAATGCACTTCTCCACATCCAACAAACCCTTTTATGTCTCCCTCATCGTCATTTCTTCTTACTCTTCTTGGTCTCATTGAGTCGCCCACTATAGTCCCAACATGTTCGCTTCACTTATCTGAACTTCTTGTTTTTGGACAAGGCCCTGCCCCTTGTCACCGTCTTGGCAAGTCTCCTCCACAACTAATTTTTTGTTTTGCAACTTCCCTTCTTAAGTCTTTCCATGACAACCCCATCAGGAATTATCATTCATGTTGCTTACTTCCAACATCATGTCTTTTTCTTCTTCATTTAGTAGGCAAAATGTACCGGCCAATAGCCACCAACAAGGCTATTGACATACATTGTGTCTGACTTGTGCTCTATGCACAAGTATTGCAAGACCAATCAAACTTCCTTTAGTGTGCATCCCAACTCCTCAAGTCGTTATGCACTAAGTTGGATGTCGTATATCCCTGTGGAATTCCTACAAAAGTTCACAATTGTTGCGGGGTTTCCAAATTCATCTCCTACCTCTCCCACATCTGTCTCCAAATTTGGTTGAGTAAGTGCTTCCACTTATTATCTTGGCTCAACTCTTGAATTTTTTTGTGGTGGGTAAGTCTGTCATTTGATCCTCCACGGTGTTCATGACCTGCAGTTGATAACGATTCACTTGGTGATGTTCCCCCTGCTCCATGGAAGGTGAGTAGTCCCACTGCTTTCTACACTCATGTTCATGGTTCGATGGGTTCCCCAATCAACCAACATTCCCCATGGTTGTCCTCACCAAAGTCTTCATCATTGTCAATTGTTTCTCTTCTTTCCCTAGACTACTTAAAGATGTCGTGGTGCGGATAACTTCTTGTTGTTGTGTCATGTTGCAAGGCTTGTTTGTGCTTCCACTGACTCCTTCTACCAACCTAATCACATAAATCCTAAACATCCTCCTGAGATTTCTCTTCGTCATCAAGGGTGTGCTTGGTGTTCTGGCCTTGTCCAAGAATACTAAGTGAATTTCGTGAATGAGTGGAGCTGCTTTGGAAAGTATGAGGAAGTCCAAACCCAAGATCATCGCATGATCTTCCAATGGAGCTACCAACATATCCATGTTGTCAAAGCACTCCCCCACTCTCAATGGAGTTGAACAAACAATCCTTGTTACCAACATCACTATTGATTTCAACACTTTACATGTTCCAATGCACCTCTCAGGTTTGTGTTGAAGTGATTTTGTGGCTCATTCGCTCACGAAATCGTGGGTTGCACCAGTGTCCACCAGTGCTGCCATCTTCAACCCACTTACTGTTGTACTCACAAAGAAAATTCCTTCAATTTCTTCACTTTTCAAAAATTGTCCTTGACCTCTTGTCTTGAACTCTTTCATGTGTTCCACCAATGTTTCCATGACTTTGTTCATTTCTTTCTTCGATTTATGCTCTTGAACCATCTATGTCAATGGTTTCCTCTCCTCCACCATTGGTGTTACTCGAGCCTCCTCTTTCTCAAACAACAGGGCCAAACTTCTCCGCATTGGATAGTCCCTCACAAATTGATTGTGCGAACATAGGTAACACCTAATCAATCTTCCTTTCTTCATGAGTGGCTTGGGATGATTCTTCACTGATGCACTGCCTTCATGTTGGATGCTCTCCTCCATGAGTGCTCCCAATGACATTGATGCCAAAGTCTCAATCCCTCTTGTTAATCCCTTCAATTTTCGAACATGAACCAATATGAGTATGATGTGGTAGTCTCCGCGATGAACCAGTTCGCTCCACCAAACTATTCATTAAGTTTGTTATTATTCTCACTGAACTTCCTCCACAAGGACTATATTTTTAACAAGTGTGCCCCACCACAACCATTCTGGCTGCAGTAGTAGTGAAGAGCACCAAATTGTCTTCAAAGTTTGCTTTGATACCACCATTCATGACCCCACATAATGCCTATTCAAATCTTGTGATCGTTCACGTCCTGAGGTCGCGCGGCACTGTGACGGATCTTACTTGGTTGTTTAGAAATACCAAGAATACTTCATCTAGACTACGCTTCTTCACCTAGAGCATACCCATACTCTGTTCTAGGCTATGGGTGAGTCACACTCCTTCTCTAGTGCAACTCTTGTATACGTAGAAAATCTTGTTAAGAACTTAACACTTAGTCATTTAAGCATACATCCAAGAACATGAGAAACCGAGAGAACAATTGTGAAACAAACAAGAGACATGCATAAAATAGTGTGGTTGACACAATGTTAAGCCCTAAATAGTGGCTCATTACACCTTAATTGGGGCATATTACATTAGTAATGTTATTTTATTTATGTCGGCTTTAGTCCATTAGTTGTAATTATACCTCCAAGTCTCCTATATATACCAAGGAGACATTTTCATTTGAAATCATCTTGTAATTGAACATTTATGTGGGCATAAGGAGGTTTCCCCCTCGAAGAGGCTTATTATCTAAATTTATCTCTTTTTCAAGGCGTTGAGTACTTATTCAGATGTTTTTCTATGCTATATTGATATTTGGTTCCTAACATATGGTATCAGAGCTCAAGGTCTTGGGGTTTCTTTTCTACATCTGAGACACCTTGGATTTTTCGCTATAAGTTTTTTTCTACAATGATTCAGAAGGAACGACTTGGAGGATACTTAGTAGATGGATCAAGGTACTCTGGGTTAAAACTTTAGCTCCTGAGGCCGTATACTTTCGGAGATACAACCTTTCTAAGATAGGGTTCTGGAATCATCCTGAATTGAGCCATTGCGGAATTTTCGCTATAAATTTTATTCTGTAATCTTTTAGACCCTGAAATCCTTAGGCTATTCACAGAAATTGTTAAGGTATTTGTGGTAACAATTTTAGCTTCTGGGTCATCTTAAATTTGTAGATACACCTTGTGGAATATAGGGTATATGACTAGTCCTATTAACTAGTCTCAAGTAGGTGTTCCGGGTAAAACAATCATAAATTCTTCCTAGAGTATCCAAATTAAGTGAGACCAATTTCATTGCAAAGTGGACAGACCGTAGTAGTTCTGGTACAATTTTCAAAATTTTATATCAATTATTTTGTGCAGGGCACGCTATACAAGTGAGATCTTCTGGAAAGGAAAAAAATTAGCAAGTTGTGGGGAGGTTACTGTAAATTCCACTTGGCACATCCAATTTTGATCAGACATGTGGCATTGCAAAGAAGAAATATCAGATACCTACAAAAAAAAAATTCATACTCATAAGGGCTGAAATTTTGGAGATACAATAAAAGGAAGATTTTCTAGCAGAACCACCTCAAAATAAAGGTTTAAAGTGATACTTGGCCAAAATGCCACCAAAAAATGGAACTTCTACACCAAATAAGCCTCCAGACAATCCTACTTGGACTCTTGATGAAGGTGAAGAAATGCGTAGGGACATAAATGATTTACAAAAGAAGACAGTGACAAAAGATGAACTACAAGAGATGGAAGCTAAGTTGGAGACAAAGATGGATGGTTTAAAAGAGGAGATCATGGAAGGATTGAAAAATTTCGCAATAGAGAGGACACATGAAAGTGAAAATGTATCCCATGAAATTAATGATGAGGACACAAGGAAGGTGAATCAAGAATGAAGAAACTCCAACTTTGGGTTGAAGACCAACCATGTTCCTAAGATTGATATGAGGAAGTTTGATGGCAAGGACCCTATCACATGGATACTTCAGATGGAGCAATTCTTTGATCTACAAAATGCGCCACATACACAAAAGGTATGAATTGCTTCTTTATATTTAGAACCCAATCAATTTGTATGGTATCGATGGCTTTGTTCTCGCAAATCACTCATCACTTGGACAATTTTCACGGAAGAAATGATAGCACATAATGAGGATACAAGGAGTAATGCCTTCTTTAGCCAATTGATAAATCTCAAGCAAAAGGGTTCAGTTGCGGAGCACATTGAGAACTTCCAAAGATTGAATATAAAGGTAACAGATATTCCAGATGAGCACTTGATTGATGTATTCATGGGAACTTTAAGAGATAACATTCAACATGAGGTTCGCCTTTGGGAACCCACATCATTGGAGAATGCATTTAGGGTGGCAAGAAATGTTGAAAGTAAAAATATGGCTATGGATACTAGAAGGACCAATCCTAACATCTATAGAGAGAATAATGCTCCTTCTTCTAAAACACCTCAATCTACAAGGTTGACACCTCAACAATTGGAGGAAAGAAAAGAAAAAATTTTATGCTGTAATTGTGACAACAAGTACAGTAAGGTACATAATTGTGATGAGAAGAAATTATTCTACATATATTGTGAAGAGGAAGAAGAACAAGAATAAGAACCATCTCAAGATGAAAACATAGAAGCAATTTCATCTGAAGAGTTGAATCCCACGATATTGTGTAATGCATTGGCTGGAATTAGCACTCCTCAAACCCTCAAGATCGAAGGATATATCAAAAAGAAAAAGGTAAGAGTCCTAATTGATTCTGGCAATACTCATAATTTCATTCACTATAAATTAGCCAAAGCTCTCAATTTCTTTGTATATCCAGCACCAGAGTTTCAAGTAATGATTTCAGATGGAGGAACTATCAGTTGCTCAGGAAAATGCAATAAGATCAATCTTACTATGGGGGAATATGTAATGATTAGGTCAATGATTTCTATAGCCATGGGTGGTGTTGATGTTGTACTAGGAATCCAATGGTTACAATCATTATGAACAATGGATTTTAATTTTCATGAAATTTTCATTGGAAGGAAAAGAAATTGAGTTAAGAGGTATCATAGAGAAAAACCGGTAAGGTGATAAGCTTTAATGGCATGACAAAATTATTGAAAAAGGGGCATCAAGGTGTTATTGCACAACTATGCTCACTAGATGTTCAAACATCTAACCCATCTATTCCTCTAGATATCCAAGAGATCATTGATAAGCATTCCAAAGTATTTGAAGATATTCCCAAAGGTCTTCCACCCACTAGAAATCATGATCATGATATTCACCCAATTCCTAGGAGTGTTCCTCCTAACATCAGGCCATACATATACCCTTATGTACAGAAGAGTGAAATTGAGTGCATGGTTGACGAAATGTTAGAGGCTGGCAGTATTAGACCAAGCCAAATTTCTTACTTTGCACCAATGGTAATGGTATTCAAGAAATATGGCTCATGGCATATGTGTCCAGATTATAGAGAGGTCAACAAGATCACTATTAAAGATAAGTTTCTCATTCCCATCATTGATGAATTGTTAGATGAACTACATGGAGCAATCTATTTCACAAATTTGGATCTTCGTTCAGGGTATCATCAGATTAGAATGAAGGATGAAGATATCCCAAAAACAACATTCTGAACTCATGAAGGCCATTATGAATTTTTGGTCATGCTTTTTGGCCTTACAAATGCACCTTCCACATTCCAAGGGTTGATGAAATCCATTTTCAATCCCTTCCTTCGAAATTTTGTGTTAGTATTTTTTGATGATATACTAATCTATAGCAAGTCTTGGGAGGATCATGTGCAACATGTTGACAAGGTGCTACAACTACTAAAGGAGAAACAACTATATGCCAAACCATCCAAATGTTTCTTTGGAGTGAAGGAGGTAGAGTATTTGGGTCATATTGTATATCATAAAGGTGTCGAGGTAGACCCTAACAAGATTAATGCCATGATGGACTAGCTGATTCCCAAAACATTGAAGAATCTTAGAGGATTTTTGGGTTTGATATTTTACTACCACATGTTTGTTTGACACTATGGAAGAGTAACAACACCTTTAACGACACTAAGTAAGAAGGATGTATTTTCATGGACTCCAGAGGCTACTAAAGCTTTTGAACAACTTAAATAGGTGATGTGCAAAGCTCCTGTCTTGACCACTCCAGTCTTCATAAAAACCTTTATTGTGGAATGTGATGCCTTGGGAAATGAAATTGGTGCTGTCCTAATGCAAGAAGGAAGGCCCCTGGCTTTTGAAAGTCAACCACTCAAGGGAAAGGACTTACACAAACCCATTTATGAGAAGGAAATGATGGAAATACTACATGCATTAAAGAAATGGCATCCTTACCTAATAGGAAGGCACTTCAAGGTCAAAACAGACCATGATAGTCTTAAATACTTCTTGGAACAAAGACTACCTTCAGAAGAACAACAAAAATGGGGAACCAAGATATTGGGTTATGATTTTGAAATCATCTATAAAAAAGGGAAACAAAATGTTGTGGCATATTCACTCTCAAGGAAGGATGAAGATGTTGAGGCCTTTCTCTGTGCTATCTTGATCATCCAATCCGATTGGATAATAGAAGCAAGGGATGAATGGAAGAATGACGAAAAAGTGTGGACTCTCATTCAAAGGTTGCAGTAGGATTCTAGTACATCAGATACATTTACATAGAAAAATGATTCACTATGGTACAAAGATTGCTTATATTTATGTAATAAATCCCAACTCAAACAAAAGGTACTATTGGAATTGAACACCTCTCCAGTAGGAGGGCACTTGGGATTTTTAAAAACCTACCATAGGGTCAAGAAGGATTTTTTTTGGGATGGCCTTAAAATTGATGTTCGAAGGTTTGTGGAAGAATGTTTGGTTTGCCAACAAAATAAGGTGGAAATAATCAAGACCCCAGGTCTTTTACAACCATTAGCCATCCCAAGTCAACGCTGGGAGGAGGTTTCCATGGATTTCACCACAGGGTTATTGAAGTCTGAAGGAAAGAGTTTCATCATGGTGATTGTTGATAGAGTGACCAAGTACGCACACTTTTGTGCACTCTCTCATCCCTTCAAAGCTAGTACAATTGCCACCACATTCATGGAGACAGTTCAAAAGCTACATGGCAGCCCAAAGATTATTATAAGTGACAGAGATCCCATTTTCAATGGACATTTTTGGACAAAATTATTTTCTTGTTTGGGTACTCAATTGGCTCATAGCTCATCCTATCATCCTCAATCTGATGGACAAACCAAGATAGTGAACAAATGCCTAGAAGGCTACCTTCGTTTCTTTGTCTCTGATAAACAAACACAATGGTTCAAATGGTTACCCTTGGCATAATGGTGGTATAACACTTCCTTTCATATTGCAACAAAAATGACACCATTTATGGCACTCTATGGATACCACCCTCCTTCCATCACTTCTTCACTAAAATAAAAATCTAAGGTTCAAGCAGTGGAAGATCACATCGAGCATCAACAACAAGTTCTCCAAATATTAAAGGACAACCTGACCATGGCACAAAATCGCATGAAACAACAAGCATATCAAAATCATAGTGAAAGAAGTTTTGAAGTAGGGGATTGGGTGTTTTTAAGACTACAACCATATAAACAGATGTCCCTCAAGGAAGCCAAGAAGGATACTATGGCCCTTATAAGGTGTTGCAAAATATTGGTACTATGGCATACAAATTGGAGTTGTCTGCATCTTCACGACACCCAGTTTTCCATGTTTCATGCTTAAAGAAGGTTATAGGTGATAAGAGCCCAGTTCAAACTATATTACCAGAACTTGACGAGGAAGGAAAAATTGTATTGTAGCCTGAAGCCATCACTAACACAAGAATTCTCCAGTTGAGGAATAGATCCATTTCAGAGTATCTTATTAAATGGAGGAAACTACCGGCTGAAGATTCCACTTGGGAATATGAGCCTTTTATACAGAAGCATCCATAATTACTCAAGTGTTGTAGACAACACTTTTCTCAAGGGGAGGGGCATGTTAAGCCCTAAATAGTGTCTCATTACCCCTTAATTGGGGCATATTACATTAGTAATGTTATTTTATTTATGTCGGCTTTAGTCTATTAGTTGTAATTATATGTCCTAGTCTCCTATATATACTAAAGAGACATTTTCATTTGGAATCATCTTGTAATTGAACATTTGTGTGGGCATAAGGAGGTTGCCCCCTCAAAGAGGATTATTATCTGAATTTATCTCTTTTTCAAGGAATTGAGTACTTATTCTGAGGTTTTTCTATGCTATATTGATATTTGGTTCCTAACATACAAAACATGCCTAACACTCTACTAAGTCTTGTTATTGCGAAACAATTATAATATGAGCACTACCAGCTTAGTTTACAACTTGGTAGAGTCACACAACTCGCCTCACCTCACCAAGACAATCATGCACAGATTCCTTACACCAAGACTCGTTGTTGTAACCATCTCCGCGACCTTTTGTGATGCATCCTAAAGGTGCACCCAACCGTAAACTTTATGTCCCTTCTCTACCACATACTTCACCAAGTTAACACAGAATTTGTTTCTTCCCCACACATACATCCAATAGACCCGTGTTTCCAGACTTCCCCAAAATCTCCTTGTGCATCCCACCCTTGGCCACTTTTATTCCATCTTCGCAACTCTGCCTTAGTTCTGCATTGACTCAGAAATTTTCCTCAGACTTTTCCTCTTGTTCATGCTCTCCCAAAACTTTCCTCCCCTGGTTGTGTGCCCTTGTTCTTTTATAGGGACTGAAAGGGTCACCAATGCAAAACATCACGTCCTTTGGGTGTGGTGTGCCCCTTTATGAACCCTCACACTCAAACGACACGTCACATCCGTTCGCGGACCTAGTGCACCCAAACGAGCCCCTATTCCCATCAATCATCATGTCTCTTGGATCGACGTGCTCATCCTTGGGCACACACCCCTTGCCTTGTGCTCTTCCTTGTGCTAATCATTTTGACTCCTCACATGTGTGTCGATGGGGTCATCTAACCTCTCTGGTGCATCCATGTTGGCAAGGGAAGGAAGGTCCACTCCTTGGGCATGCTCCCAAGTTGTCAAGCCCATTCCCAAACACAAGCCAAGTCTCTGTCAATCGTTCTAAGGCAAGGAATGTGTGTGCCCCATTGTTGTCGCATGTCACCATTGTGCACCCAAGGTGCTCTTTCTCACACCCACATGTCTTTGTTTTCCCAACTAATCACATTCCCCTTGTGTTCTCTTACCCGACTTGTCCCCAAGTATGCACAAGGAGTGCACGCGCCCAGTGGGTGCCATGGGAGACTTTACACCTTGGTTGTTGGGTTTATTTTGTTGGTGGTGGTTGTTCACATCATGGACTTACCATTGAAGCACTACATGGGAGGAGCATGGTGCGATTTCACTAAGATCTTGGTAGCTTTGGTTTCTTGTATTATGGGCATAGGAGAACATGCAAACAAAGCATTGAATGTTCTGCATGGGAGGGTTCTCATGGTTTTGTTCTCACTCCCTTGTGAGTTTTGTTCTCTTCATTTATACAACCTGATTTTGTTTGTATTTTGGAGTTATGTTTCTAAAGTCCTTGGAGTCATAGAGGGAGGCTATGAAAATAAAATGATAGTATGTTCAATGGAAAACCATGTATGTGTGGTCTTTGAATGCACATGGACAAATATTGTTTGTTGTGTTTTGGAGTTATGAGTTAGTGGTATTGTAAGTCTTTGTCCTTACACCACAAGTCTGTCGATGTTTTGGTGATATGCATGGGAGGGTTCTCATGGTTGTGTTCCTGTTGTGTTGTTGGTTTTGTTCTCTTCGCCTAGATGTGTGTTCTCTTTTTCTCTTTACAATATGGGCAAGTTGTTTTATTTACCCCTGTGCTTTGAAATGATTCATGTGAGGGCTCTATTGTGAAGCCTCTAAGATTTTAGTGGTTCTGCATTATGGAAAAGTTATTACATTTGCACCTATGTTTTGAAATTATTCATGTGGGGGCTCTATTGAGAAGCCTTTGAGATCTTGGTGGTTGTATTTCTTTTCTTTGAGGTGTTGTTCTCTTTGTATAGGCATGGCATACCATTGTGGTGTTCTATGGCTATTTGCTTTGGCATTGTCTTTTTGGAGTTATGTGAGGGTGGATTGGAGGTGGCTTTGTGATTACAAATTGCATAAATTTATGTAGATATGCTTTGGATGGTTGTTTACTTACATGCGTTGATTTTCATTGAAGGTATAAATCCTTGCAATCCCGCTTTGCTCAACTTTAAAAGATAGCTTTAAAAAAATAGAGTTTCACTTTAAAATCTTGTTGTAATCCCCTTAGAGGACTTGGAGGCACTCAATGCATTGTATTGTCCACGGTCATTATGTTCTGATTGTCTGGGTGGTTTTAGTTCTCTGATGTGTTGTTTGTGTTTAGAGTTTTCTTTGTGTTTTCTCTATCATGTGCCGAGAGAACTAGGTATCAATGGATATTGGTTGCATTCAAGGTGATCCTGTTATCGTTTTTTCCATGGTTTTGGTTCTCTAGATCATGGGGTTGTTTGTGTTTTTGTCCCCTACATTGATAGTTTTAGTGTTGTTCCTTGTATCACAACCCTATAAGACTCTTGTTCAGATCTTGTAATCGTTCATCTTCTAAGGGTGTGCAACATCGCGATGGTTCTTACTTGGTTGTTTGAAAATACCAAGAATACTTCACCTAGACTACACCTCTCCACCTAGAGCATTTACCCATACATTGTTCTAGGCTACGGGTGAGTCACATTCCTATTCTGATGCAACTCTTGTATACTTAGACAATCTTGTTAACAACTTGTCATTTAAACATGCATCCACGAACATGAGAAACCAAGAGAACAATTGCGAAACAAACAAGATACATACACATAAATAGTGTGGGCAACACAAACCATGTCTAACACCCAACAGAGTCTTATTATTGTGAAACAATTACAATATGAGAACTACCGACTCAGTTTACAACTTAGCAGAGTCACACAAATCGCTTCACAACACCAAAACACTCATACACAAATTCGTCACACCAAGACTCTTTGTCATAACCACCTCTACGACCTCCAGTGGTGTGTCCCAAACGTGTTCCCAATCGCAGACTTGTTGTCTCTTCTCTACCGCAAACTTCACCAAGTTAATACAGACTTTGGTTATATCCCACATATGCCTCCAACAGACCTACATTTCCAGACTTCCCCAAAATCTTCTAGTGCATCCCACCCTTGGCTACTTGTCTTCCATCTTCGCAACTTTGCCTCAGTTCTACCTTGCCTTAGAACTTTGCCTCAGACTTACCCTCTTGTTCTTGCTCTCCAAAACCTTTTCTTCCTTGATTATGCATCCTTTTTCTCTTATAGGGACTCTAAGGGTTACCAATGTGAAACATTGCATTCTTTGGGTGTGTCATGCCCCTTCGCAAACCCACACTCTAATGACTTGTCATGCCCCTTCGCGGAAACAGTGCACCGAAATGAGCCTGTGCAAATATTAATCATTGTGTCTCTTGGTTCAATGTGCCCCATCCCTTGTTACACACCCCTTTCCTTGTGCTCTTCCTTGTGTTGATTGTCGTGACTCATGGGTGTGCCGATGGGGGTCATACAACCTCTCTGGTGCATCCATGTTGCCAAGGACAGATGGTTCCACTCCTTGGGAATACTCCCAAGTTGCCTCGCCCTTAGCGAAATACAACCCAAGTCTTCACCAATTGTTCTAAGGCAATTAAAGTGTGTTCCCCCTTGGTGACGCACGCCACATAGTGCACCCAAGGTGCTCCTAATCACACTCACATGTCTTCGTTTTCCCAACTGATTGCATGCCCCCAGTGTTCTCTTGGCTGACTTGTCCCCAAGTTTGCCCAAGGTGTGTGGACACTCAGTGGGTGTCAAGGGAGACCTTACATCCTCCCCCACTCCAAGTTGTTTCCATTCCCAACAACATTTTTCGATCTCCCCTCTGCCCCATCTCTGCATCTCGTCATCGCTCAATGACTATTGTCTCATCAATTGTTATCGTCAAAGAATACTCCCATTAGAAAGTTCTGCTTAGTGTGGCTAAGTGTTCTATGCTCTTGACCCATGATGGCTTCGATACTTCGACTCTATCGTCCATGTGTCATATAAATTGGATCCTCTCAAGTTCTAAACCAGTTGGGTGATCAGTCCAACTGTCATGTTCGTTGCTAGAGAATGCACTTCTCCACATCCAACAAACCCTTTTATGTCTCCCTCATCGCCATTTATTCCAACTCTTCTTGGTCTCATTGAGTTGCCCACTATAGTCCCAACATGTTCGCTTCACTTATCTGAACTTCTTGTTTTTGGACAAGGCCTTGCCCCTTATCACCGTCTTGGCAAGTCTCCTCCACAACTAATTTTTTGTTTTGCAACTTCCCTTCTTAAGTATTTCCATGACAACCCCACCAGGAATCATCATTCATGTTGCTTACTTCCAACATCATGTCTTTTTCTTCTTCATTTAGTAGGTAGAATGTACCGACCAATAGTTTCCAACAAGGCTATGGGCATACATTGTGTCTGACTTGTGCTATTTGCACAAGTATCACAAGACCAATCAAACTTCCTTTAGTGTGCATCCCAACTCCTCAAGTCGTTATGCACTAAGTTGGATGTCGTATATCCCCGTGGAACTCCTACAAAATTTCACAATTGTTGCAGGGTTTCCATATTCATCTCCTACCTCTTCCACATTTGTCTCTGAATTTGGTTGAGTAAGTTCTTCCACATATTATCTTGGCTCAACTTTTGAATTTTTTTGTGGTGGGTAAGTCTGTCATTTGATCCTCCACAGTGTTCATGACCTGCAATTGATAACGATTCACTTGGTGATGTCCCCCCTGCTCCATGGAAAGTGAGGAGTCCAACTGCTTCCTACACTATTGTTCATGGTTCGATGGGTTCCCCAATCAACCAACATTCCCCATGGTTGTCCTCACCAAAGTCTTCATCATTGTCAATTGTTTCTCTTCTTTCCCTATACTACTTAAAGATGTCGTGGTGCGGATAACTTCTTGTTGTTGTGTCATGTTGCAAGGCTTGTTTGTGCTTCCACTAACTCCTTCTACCAACCTGATCACATAAATCCTAAGCGTCGTCCCAAGCTTTCTCTTCGTCATCAAGAGTGTACTTGGTGTTCTAACCTTGTCCAAGAATACTAAGTGAATTTTGTGAATGAGTGGAACTGCTTTGGAAAGTATGAGGAAGTCCAAACCCAAGATCATCGCATGATATTCCAATGGAGCTACCAACATATCCATGTTGTCAAAGCACTCCCCCACTCTCAATGGAGTTGAACAAACAATCCTTCTTACCAACATCACTGTTGATTTCAACACTTTAGATGTTCCAATGCACTTCTCAGGTTTGTGTTGAAGTAATTTTGTGGCTCATTTGCTCACGAAATCATGGGTTGCACCAGTGTCCACCAGTGCTACCATCTTCAACCCACTTACTGTTGTACTCACAAAGCAAATTCCTTCAATTTCTTCACTTTTCAAAAACTGTCCTTGACCTCTTGTCTTGAACTCTTTCATGCGTTCCACCAATGTTTCCATGACTTTGTTCATTTCTTTCTTTGATTTATGCTCTTGAACCATCTATGTCAATGGTTCGCTCTCTTCCACCACTGGTGTTACTCGAGCCTCCTCTTTCTCAAACAACAGAGCCAAACTTCTCCACATTGGATAGTCCCTCACAAAATTATTGTGTGAACATAGGTAACACTCAATCAATCTTCTTTTCTTCACGAGTGGCTTGGGATGATTCTTCACTGATGCACTACCTTCATGTTGGATTCTCTCCTCCATGAGTGCTCCCAATGACATCGATGCCAAAGTCTCAATCCCTCTTGTTAATCCCTTCAATTTTCGAACATGAACCAGTATGAGTATGATGTGGTAGTCTCCTCGATGAACCAATTCGCTCCACCAAACTATTCATTAAGTCTGTTATCATTCTCACTGAACTTCCTCCACAAGGACTATATTTTTAACAAGTGTGCCCCACCACAACCATTCTGGCTGTAGTAGTAGTGAAGAGCACCAAATTGTCTTCAAAGTTTGCTTTGATACCACCTTTCATGACCCCACATAATGCCTATTCAAATCTTGTGATCGTTCACGTCCTAAGATTGCGTGACACTATGACGGATCTTACTTGGTTGTTTGGAAATACCAAGAATACTTCGTCTAGACTACGCCTCTTCACCTAGAGCATACCCATACTCTGTTCTAGGCTATGGGTGAGTCACACTCCTTCTCTAGTGCAACTCTTGTATACTTAGAAAATCTTGTTAACAACTTAACACTTAGTCATTTAAGCATACATCCAAGAGCATGAGAAACCGAGAGAACAATTGTGAAACAAACAAGAGACATGCACATAAATAGTGTGGGTGACACAATATTAAGCCCTAAATAGTGGCTCATTACACCTTAATTGGGGCATATTACATTAGTAATGTTATTTTATTTATGTCGGCTTTAGTCCATTAGTTGTAATTATACCTCCAAGTCTCCTATATATACCAAGGAGATATTTTCATTTGGAATCATCTTGTAATTGAACATTTATGGGCATAAGGAGGTTTCCCCCTCGAAGAGGCTTATTATCTAAATTTATCTCTTTTTCAAGGCATTGAGTACTTATTCTGAGGTTTTTCTATGCTATATTGATATTTGGTTCCTAACATATGGTATCAGAGCTTAAGGTCTTGGGGTTTCTCTGCTACATCTGAGACACCTTGGAATTTTTGCTATAAGTTTTTTTCTACAATGATTCAGAAGGAACGGATTGGAGGATATTTAGTAGATGGATCAAGGTACTCTAGGTTAAAACTTTAGCTCCTGAGGCCGTATACTTTCGGAGATACAACCTTTATAAGATAGGGTTCTGGAATCATCTTGAATTGAGCCATTGCAGAATTTTCGCTATAATTTTTTTTTTGTAATGTTTCAAACCCTGAAATCCTTAGGCTATTCAAAGAAATTGTTAAGGTATTTTTGGTAACAATTTCAGCTTTTGGGTCATCTTAAATTTCTAGATACACCTTGTGGAATATAGGGTATCTGACTAGTCCTATTAACTAGTCTCAAGTAGGTGTTCTGGGTAAAACAATCATAAATTATTCCTAGAGTATCAAAATTGAGTGAGACCAATTTCATTGGAAAGTGGACAGACCGTAGTAGTTCTGGTATGAGTTTCAAAATTTTATATCAATTATTTTGTGCAGGGCACGCTATACAGGTGAGATCTTCTGGAAAGGAAAAAAATCAACAAGTTGTGGGGAAGTTACCGTAAATTCCACTTGGCACATCCAATTTTGATCAGACCTGTGGCATTGCAGAGAAGAAATATCAGAGACATACAAAAAAGAAAATTTCATACTCATAAGGGCTGAAATTTTGGAGATACAATAAAAGGAAGATTGTCTAGCAGAACCACCTCAAAATCAAGGTTTAAAGTTATACTTGGCCAAAATGCCACCAAAAAAGGGAACTTCTACACCAAATAAGCCTCCAGAAAATCCTACTTGGACTCTTGATGAAGGTGAAGAAATGTGTAGGGACATAAATGATTTACAAAAGAAGACAGTAACAAAAGATGAACTACAAGAGATAGAAGCTAAGTTGGAGACAAAGATGGATGGTTTAAAAGAGGAGATCATGGAAGGATTGAAAAATTTCGTAATAGAGAGGACACATGAAAGTGAAAATGTATCCCATGAAATTAATGATGAAGACACAAGGAAGGTGAATCAAGAATGAAGAAACTCCAACTTTGGGTTGAAGACCAACCATGTTCCTAAGATTGATATGTGGAAGTTTGATGGAAAGGACCCTATCACATGGATACTTTAGATGGAGCAATTCTTTGATCTACAAAATGCCCCACATACACAAAAGGTATGAATTGCTTCTTTATATTTATAAACCAATCAATTTGTATGGTATCGATGGCTTTTTTCTCGCAAATCACTCATCACTTGGACAATTTTTATGAAAGAAATGATAGCACATTATGATGATACAAAGAGCAATACCTTCTTTAGCCAATTGATAAATCTCAAGAAAAAGGGGTCAGTTGCAGAGCACATTGAGAACTTCCAAAGATTGAATATAAAGGTAACAGATATTCCAGATGAGAACTTGATTGATGTATTCATGGGAACTTTAAGAGATAACATTTGGCATGAGGTTCGCCTTTGGGAACCAAAATTATTGGAGAATGCATTTAGGGTGGCAAGAAATGTTGAAAGTAAAAATATGGCTATGGATACTAGAAGGACCAATCCTAACATCTATAGAGAGAATAATGCTCCTTCTTCTCAAACACCTCAATCTACAAGGTTGAAACCTCAACAATTGGAGGAAAGAAAAGAAAAAGTTTTATGCTTTAATTGTGACAACAAGTACAGTAAGGTACATAAGTGTGATGAGAAGAAATTATTCTACATAGATTGTGAAGAGGAAGAAGAACAAGAATAAGAACCATCTCAAGATGAAAACGTAGAAGAAATTTCATCTGAAGAGTTGAATCCCACGATATTGTGTAATGCATTGGTTGGAATTAGCACTCCTCAAACCCTCAAGATCGAAGGATATATCAAAAAGAAAAAGGTAAGAGTCCTAATTGATTATGGCAGTACTCATAATTTCATTCACTATAAATTAGCCAAAGCTCTCAATTGCTTTGTATATCTAGAACTAGAGTTCCAAGTAATGATTTCAGATGGAGGAACTATCAGTTGCTCAGGAAAATGCAATAAGATCAATCTTACTATGGGGGAATATGTAATGAATAGTTCAATTATTTCTATACCCATGGGTGGTGCTGATGTTGTACTAGGAATCCAATGGTTACAATCATTAGGAACAATGGATTTTAATTTTCAAGAGCTTTTCATGAAATTTTCATTGGAAGGAAAAGAAATTGAGTTAAGAGGTATCACAGAGAAAAACCGGTAAGGTGATAAGCTCTAATGGCTTGAAAAAATTATTGAAAAGGGGTCATCAAGGTGTTATTGCAAAACTATGCTCACTAGATGTTCAAACATCTAATCCATCTATTCCTTTAGATATCCAAGGGATCATTGATAAGCATT
Source organism: Picea engelmannii (assembly GCA_009831015.1). Taxonomy (NCBI): domain Eukaryota; kingdom Viridiplantae; phylum Streptophyta; class Pinopsida; order Pinales; family Pinaceae; genus Picea; species Picea engelmannii. The sequence goes on from ML807906.1 coordinate 186,648, forward strand.
CCAAAGTATTTGAAGATATTCCCAAAGGTCTTCCACCCACTCGAAATCATGATCATGATATTCACCTAATTCCTAGGAGTGTTCCTCCTAACATCAGGCCATACATATACCCTTATGTCCAGAAGAGTGAAATTGAGTGCATGGTTGAAGAAATGTTAGAGGTTGGCAGTATTAGACCTAGCCAAATTTCTTACTCTGCACCGATGGTAATGGTATTCAAGAAAGATGGCTCATGGCATATGTGTCCAGATTATATAGAGGTCAACAAGATCACTATTAAAGATAAGTTTCTCATTCCCGTTATTGATGAATTGTTAGATGAACTACATGGAGCAATCTATTTCACAAAGTTGGATCTTTGTTCAGGGTATCATCAGATTAGAATGAAGGATGAAGATATCCCAAAAACAACATTTCGAACTCATAAAGGCCATTATGAATTTTTGGTCATGCCTTTTGGCCTTACAAATGCACCTTCCACATTCCAAGGGTTGATGAATTCCATTTTCAAGCCCTTCCTTCGAAAATTTGTGTTAGTATTTTTTGATGATATACTAAT
>ML807906.1:217176-235412 GCA_009831015.1 Picea engelmannii
AAAACAAACACTTGCAAATAATCAAGCCTTCAAAAACCTATGCTCTGATACCAACTTGATTTGAATAAAGGCTTGTATTCTTGAAATATTTGCAAAGTTTTACTTAAGTGTGTTTATGCAAAAGGATCAATTTGGAAACACAAATTTTAGAGAAAATTACACATTCAAGATGCAGATAATAACCAACAAATAATAGTGAACAGTAAACACATAACACAACAAATGATAGAGGAGTTCACCCCTCTTTTGGGCTACATCTCCTGGTCCATCTTCCAATGGATCTTTTATATTATTTTTCTCAAAGTGATAAAATATGTGCTTTAAAATGCTCAAAATTCCAAATAGATGGATCCAATGGCTTCAGAATGTCCAAAAACCCCTAGCTAGGCTTTTTCGGCACCTGATTTGGCCAAAAATTGAAGAAGATAGGCTTCCTGGAAATTTCTCCTTCAAACTTGTTGTCTTTGGTTCGCCAAAATGCACCTTTGTGTGTCCAACCTAGCCTCTGCACATTTTTTCGTGCTTAAACCTAGCACCACGCACATAACCACAAAATGCATGAAACTGTAGAATGGTTAGGGAACTTAGCCCCCTAACCGCAAAGTCGTTGAGTGCATGGACCATGTGACCGCGTCCCCCGCACACAAAAGGGCTAAGTTCCAAGCGTATGGGCAAGTGACAAGTGTCCAGGCGTGCGGGGCTTTGAAACTGTTTGAAATGTGTATGCAATTTATTAGGTGTGGTCACATGGTTATCCGCATATGAATGGGGGCTGGGGCTAAGCCCCAGCCCGAACCACACCCAAACCATACCACAACTCAAATTTAAATATAAATGAACCCATATATATAATAAGAAAAAAAGCGTGGGTTATTGGTAAACCACACCATGCGAAGGCTCTCCACCATGGCGGGAGGTCCGGGGTTCGATCCCCATAGACTCCATATAATTTTAACAACCAAATTTAATACGGTGCCATGTGGCAGCCCATGTCTGGGCCATGTGGCACCATCCCACTTGTCAAAAAATGTTCCACGTGTTGATAAGTGATTTGACTTCATAATTTCCAACTCAGCATCTACCACATTAGCGTATGGCCTTGCCAACTCAGCACCTTCCACGTCAACATACGACCCTGCCACGTCGACAACTGTACGGACTGTACAGTCAGCAAATTTTTGCTAGTTTGGCAAAGTGAACAAAATGCGATATCTCACTCATCCAATGTCCGTTTGAACTCGTTTGAATTGCGTTGTGTTCGTGACGACGAGGCCTACGTACCCGTTCAATTTGAAGCGATTCTGAGCACTTTGATTTTTGAGCAAAATTTGATCCCCTGGATCAAACAGAGACGACACTCGCATTGGGCCATGACTATTTGTAGTTGTAACGAAATGGAACCTTCTTCATCCAATTCTAGGACACTAGTTTGAGTCTAGCACTTGGTTCCAGTCACTTTCTTTAAGAAAAAACCATGAAAAACTAGATGGATCTTAGAGTGACTGGGAAGGGATAACTTGTAAGCCACATGCCCTACACACTTGATGATTATATAAGGACCATAAAAATTTGGAGCAAGTTTTTGGAAGTGATCTGCGTGAAGGGAAGTTTTCTTATATGGTTTTAGATGAAGAAGCATCTGATCCTCTTCAACAAAATGACGTTCAAAACACCATTTCAACTTGTTGCTTCACTTGATTTTGATCCATGAACAAATTATCTTTAAGGGAGTGTAGAATGTTAGTTGAGACTGTAAGGGTTATGTCCACCTCCTAAAAATTAGGTAAGATAATATGAAGGGTGGATTTTGACCATAGACCATCTCAAAGGGAGGCATGTGACTGGCACCATGGTAAGATGTATTATACCACTATTCAACTAGCAGTAACCACTTAACCCATTGAGATTGTCGTTTGGACACGAAGCACCACAAATATGTTTCCAAGCACTTGTTGAAAGCTTCGGTTTGACCATCAATCTGGGGATGATAGACAATTTTGAGATGCAATTGGGTGCCCTAGAGCCTGAATAATTCTTGCTAGCAGTTGCTTATGAAATTTGGCTCACGATTAGAGAAAATAGATTGGGGAATTCCATGGATTTTGAATATATTGTCCATGAAATATTGAGCCATTGCGGAGGATTTAAATGCGTGTTGGAGGGAACATAAATGATAATATTTGTAAAGGCGATCAACCACAACCATGATGACTAATTTATTTCCATATCTGGGTGATTCGACGATGAAATCCATTGAAATATTGGTCCATATAGCAAGTGGAATAGGAAGATGTTGTATTGTGCATGGAGTTTCGATTGTTTCTCCCTTTTTGGATTGGAAAGTATCACATTTGGCCACAAAAGTGCTGATGTAATACTTATTTCCTTCTAAAAAAAGAAAATTGATCTATTTATATGTTTTATGAAATCCATAATTCCCTTTTGTTGGTGAAGCATGGAGTTTAGAGAGCACAATGGATTTAAAGTGGGATTGTTTGCTCAAATACAAGCAACCTTTATAGTGAAGCTCCTCATTTTTCCAAGTGTCCTAGAGATGCATTAGTGTCTTGTTGCAATTGTTGGATCAAACTAGAAATCAGGGAAAAATTTAGGGGCTAAATTTCTCTCATGGGATAATTTTCCATGTTTTCCCCAAAAAAATATTCTCCAATTTCCATTTTTCTAAAAATGTTTTGCCCAAATTCTATAGAATAAAATTACTTTAGCTTAAAAATAGCCCAAATTTTATAGAAACTATATAAAATCCTTACACATTTGAATATTTTTACAAAAATATCTCCAAACATTTAATAGTTTTCATATTAAGGACTAGTAAAATTTTCCAAGGTTTCTACATTTTGAGATAAATTTCCATCCTTATAATCATCCCTACTAGAAATTTTGGGATGTCGAAATCATTAATGGAAAAATTCCTTTAACCAATCAACTAAATTGAAGGAGAGTGAAAAGATGGACCCTTCTTCTTCACATTTCCTAGAAAAAACATCAACAACCCCATTCTCTTTTTCCTTATTGTAAATGATCTCATAATCATAGTCGAACATTTTTGTCAACCACTTATGTTGCTTAGGTGATGAAATCCTTTGTTCCATAAAATATTTTAGGCTACAATGATCAATTTTAATTTGGAAGCATTGTCCAGAAAAGTAAGGATGTCAGATATCCACCACATACAAAATAACCAACATTTCCTTTTTATAGGTGGATTTTTCCAAGTCTCTCTCAAAACATTGTTTACTAGTAAAGTTCAATGGTCTACCTTCTTGCATGAGAACTACCCCTATGCCTTTCTCAAAGGCATCACACTTCAAAATGAAATTCTTTGTGAAGTCAAGAAGTGCCAGTATTGGAATCGTACACATAGTCTCTTTCAAAGCTTGGAAGGATTGATCAACGACCACATTCCAACTGAAATAATTCTTTTTAAGGAGGGTAGTGAGTGGGGTTACAATTTTTCCATAATTCTGGACAAAATTTCAATAATATATAGTTAAACCAAGGAAACCTCACAAACTTTAAAGAGTTTTAGGGTGGGGCCAATCCTTCATAACTTTTAATATCTTAGGATCCACATAGACAACATCCTTACCAACAATATGGCCCAGGTATTCTACTTCAGAAGCTCGAAAGGCACATTTAGATTGTTTGAGAAAGAGTTGATGCTGAGAAAGTAAGTGTAAGACTCGATCCACATGGGAAATATGGACTTTCCAAATTCTACTATAAATGAGGATATCATCAAATAAGACCAGTACAAAATAATAGAGGAAGGGGTGTAAGACATGAATCGTGAGACTTTGGAAAGTGGAGGGTGCATTACACAAGCCGAAGGGCATGAATAAGAACTCATAATGGCCTTCATGAGTATGAAAATTAGTCTTGAGAATATTATCCTCCTTCATACATATCTAGTGGTAGCCAGAACACAGATCAAGTTTGGTAAAGAATTGAGCACCAGTCAATTCATCCAAAAGGTCATCAATGACGAGACTGGAAAATTTATCTTTGATGGTAATTTTTTTTGAGGGCTTGAAAACAAAAACATGTGTCAAGTACCTTATTTCTTGCATACCATGACCACGGGATAGGAATAAGGGCTTGTACTAGGGTGGATGACACCTGCAACTATAAATTATTGAACAATTTTCTCAATTTCATTTTTCTCAGCAAATGGATGACAATAAGGGTGAACATTAGAAGTAAGACTACAAGGGACAAGTGGAATGGAATGATCCTGGGGGCCACAAGAGGGTGGGAGGATTTGTGTAACATACCCAACCACATGTTGGGCTATGCCACATGAAATTTTTGAACTGTATACAATATTTAAACATATGAATACTCAACAAATTCACATATTTATACAGAATAATAGTAGAAATACACATTCAACATATACAGGAAAACCCCATAAAAAAAATGCATAAATAATGATGCAGCATGTAGTTTCTCACACAATTTACCCTTATCTTTGAAAGAAGACCACCAACTCAATGCAAACCTTCCACATTCCTCCCATCCATAGACCACACTTCTCGTAATCTCAACAGTGGGTCACCCTCGAGATGGGACTAAACTCCAGCCAGGTAAAGGAATACTAAGCCAGTCTAAGGTCTATCAATCAACAAAATTGCTCGGTCCAAGGTTTCCAACTGCTGAAACTAGCCTATAGTCTCTCATTCCCCGCATCCATATCCCACCCCAGGAAGTGTGCCCCTTCTCTTCTCAACAGTCCTTCAGCTGCCTCACTTCCATTTCGAGGCTTCAACAACATGCCAGATAGGAATTATCAGAGCCTAGTAGTTATTTGCTAGTGCACCAGGGAACAATTTTGAGTAGTTTATTTCCTAGAGAAAACTACTCACGAGCCTGAAAACCTTCTTCTTCGACATAGAAAAACTCTCACCAAGAGAGAATGCCTATGGTCCTGACAACCCACTTCTTCGACCACGGGCCTGGAAACCCACCTCTTCAACCTACAGTCAACCCATATTTCCCGTTGTCTACATCGCCAAGCTTCCCAAGTACCAGTCTCATGATGGTAGTAGTAGAGTTTAGATGGTAGGAGAGAATAATGGAAAATGATCCAACTCTTAAGCTATCCAGGCACAGGTACGATGATGGAAACAACATAGTTTAGATGGTAGGAGAGAATAATGGACAATGCTCCAACTCTTAAGCTATTCAGACATGGGTACAATGATGGCATCAGTAGAGTTCGGGTAAGGTACATTACTGGCTCAGGTAAGGTACATGTATGCTACCTGTGACATAGAGGTATCGAGTACAGTTCTAGGAGTGTGTGGAAGAAAGGAGGAATCCTTGAATGCATGAATGGTGAATCTCATGGAACACCCATGGTACGAAATGAAGGTTACCCCTCTCCCGAAATGATGAAAAGATCCCTCCCTTGAATATCATAGCATGATGGAATGTAAGAGTCCTTTTCCCCAAGAATGACGAGATTCCCCCCGAAAATTCACTAAGTTTCCCAAATATATCTGCATGTCCCCTACTGGACACTTGTCTTCATGAAGCTTCATGGGATCCACTTGTAATTCGCTCCCTTCCCATAGGAACTTAGGATAACATAAAATTATATCCCTACCTTAGACCTTAAGAATAAGAATGCAATATTCCTTTGGGATTAAACCCTCTAGCTTAGCCCCTTCCTAGGATATTATCCACGTTTCCCTTCCTAGTGGAGTTTATCCCCCCATACTCATTTGTGGGTCGGTCTGCAACAATGGTGTACTGGTCTTTAGCATCTAAGATCTCCGGCCTAATAATCACATAAGCCTTATAGCCTATAATAACCTGGCTCACTAGCCTATAAGTATATTTACATTTACATTTACAATCGGGTTTCATCTTAGGGGTATTACATTCCCCTCCCCTTATTTATGCATTGTCCTCAATGCATTATATACCATGTACAATTCAAAATTCTTCAAAAAGATCCAATCCTTTGTTATTGGAAGCTTGTTATTCACCTGGTGCTTTTATTTCAAGCACCAATTCATGTATTCATACTGTAGCTGAAAGTCATTTTCTCTATTCCATAGAGCTACTTCAGGAAATAATTCAACTCACTATTCCATTTGACATACCCTCATTATGAAAACTACCATGCCATAAGCACTCATGAGTTGCCTCTTCCTTATTGCACTCTCCCTTTCAAGCTCAGGTATCCCTTCACTGCTACACAATACCTCACCGATCCATCTTGCCAATGCTTTCACACACAAGGTGAGCGACAACTCATCATTAGAACCCCACCAAGGTTCTACATTTATAGGGTTCCAGTGTCTCCAACAATAGTTGCTCTTCCCAAGCATTTCAAATTTAATCAACATTATCTCATATATATCACACACATACAGTTATTATGAGAAAACATTATAAAAATTCATTTAGAAACTCAAACTTATTTCATAAGGAATTCAAATTTTCCCCAAAATCTGAAATTCTATCTCATAATTTTTTTATGGTTGTTGCAATAGTAGGATGCAGTCTTCCTTATGGCTTTCATCAAGCACCATACTAAATACCACTTTTCTTGCAATGCTTCCATCTTGCATTCATCCAACATATTATCAGTATTTCCTGTACATTATACTTTCATTGCAATATGTACCAAAACCTTACAAAGTGATCTTAGAATTGTCTACACCTAAAAATTCAATCACAACTATCAAACAATTTATTAAATAGAATGAATTATCATTCTATGCATATGCATGTTCACAATTAATATCAGTAAGTTCATTACTCTATTTTCTGAACAAAAAATTTCTTGTAGTCAATGCTCATGTGACTACTTGAATTGCAACTTTCCTATTGCAATGTCTAACAACTTCTGAAATGTTCTCAACTCCATGAGTTAGTAATAGTTGTAACATTTTAGTTGTTAGTAAAATTATGTCCAATCAATAACATATATGCATGCACTCACAAAACACATTCAACAAATGCATTTACGTATACAATATTATCATGCATAAGTGTATCTCTACCACTTACTATGCATGAGTGCAATTGTCAATGCATATCTATTCATTGCATATTTCCAATTATTTTCATAATGCTCTATATCTAAGTCATGTATCTCACTGTTGTTAAATAGGAAATATGGTCAATGCCTTGACACATTCTCCTTACACTTCGTATTGTCTTCTCAATTATTTGGATGCCTTCATTTTCTACCCGAACACTACACCAAGAATATAATTTTGTGGTGTTCATTAGTGTTAGCAAAAAGGTTACAATACAAATATTATTTAGAAGTAGGAAGTTCATTGGATATTTGTGTGGTACATAGCCTTTCCAAAACCGACCATGTCATTGTCTCATACATGACTATCTTTTCTAGCATCCATTCCTATAAGAGTTTCATACCCTTTATTGATTTGGTTATTACCTCATAACCAAATTAACATGACATGATACTATGTCATTATATGCATTCAAAAGCTAAGAAGATTTGATAATTATTATAGGCCTCCATCCTTTACCACACCTAGTGGTATCTTATTCCCATTAATTCATTCAAATAATACAATAAAGTGATTTTATAAAATAAAACTGGATGAGGAAATTCTTACCTAAATTCCCTTCATCAATTATGCAACATAATTTTATAAAATACTTACCTTCATAGCTTCCATTAAATAAATTTGATGCTACCTGATTAGCTGATGATAGTAGAATCTCCCATGCCTCTTTTATCAGTCTTATAATCAACACTTCAACTTTCTGTTGCTTCCTTCCATATGCAAAAACACCAGTAGCAACATTTGCAAACATGCAAGAATTCTCTCTTTCCTGGTACACCAACCACCATTAGCAACTTTCATATTTTTATATATCCAACAATAGACTAATCCTAGTCTTATTATTTTATACACGTATTTTAACAAATTGGCATTCATCAATTCATATTTGTATGCACTAATAATGCATCATTAACATGCTCCTAAATGCATTTGCATGTCAATTTCCTGTACTATGTATGACTTTCCAACAAGCCATAACATAATTGCTACTACGGTAATTGCAACAACCTCTTTATCCATGTATCACTTTTCTTTGTTCTTCCTAGAAGTCTTCAATGCTTCTTGGATTCTTGAATCTTCTTGTGCTTTTACAAAAGAAAACAATGTGTCTGATTGTTCTCTATCTCAAGTAATTTTCCATCCCAACCTTTTTTATCTACTTTGCACACGTGTAACTATATATTATGCTGATATTAATTTTCAACCTTCCACTATTACTTGGATCCCTCCAATCCAACTCCTACATGACCAAATTACATTTCCACTCATACTCTCCAATTAACCTTGGATATTTAATGCCAATTTATTTATTGAAACAAAATGATTCAACCTTTCATTGACTGAACATATCAACACTTGGATTTGCTTAATGAACCATTTCTCCTTTCTTGGCCATTTGTTTTTAACTTGACTTGCATAGTCATTTTTAACATGTTGCTATGCTACACAATGTCTTCTTTTCCAGCTGCATAGAGTTAACTGGAATGAGTTAGCATTGCTCTTACTTTCCATCATAGATTCCGGTGATACTTTCCACCCCTAGAATGTCACTTGTGGCTCTGTTCCACTTGATATAGATTCTCCTTAGATTTTATTTCTTTTGCATTCTATACCAAGCATATAATCATTTTATTCTTCATGGATCCTTATTATTTTCCCTTTAGAAACCTTGTTTCCATTATCCTAATATGTTCAAGGACATGAATCCATCCTAGAATCTTTCCTCCATGTATGGGAAAACCCTTCCTTAGAACCTAATTGCATTCCTCTAGATCCAATATGTACATAATGCATTGTTTATGCATATGTTGGCACTTCTTTAGATTGTTCACACCTTTATTGATTCACCCCTGAATTTTTGTCATACAACCATGCTTCCATTGCTCTACTCCGATAACAATCATGGAAATGTTATCTATAAAACTATAGGACCGATCTTTGGAGATGTTTTCATTCTCTCCATGTATACACTATGTCTTTCTTTATTAGAATAATAGCATCATGATATATCAATTTTCATATAATAGGTTTTTCCACCATGTACCACTTTATCTTAACATTGGCCTTTGTTAGACTAAATAAAATTTCACTACTTCCTCTATTTAAAGGATATTCTTTACACCTTGATTCCATTGAGCATTCTAATTTGTAGGAGTGGATCTCTTGTATTGGATTCCCAAGCCTTCATGGTTGCACCTTCACAAATTGGTCCCACCACATGGATGCCTTTCCTTTGAGCTGATAGATGGAAAATATTTATTTTATGTGTGAAGAGTAATTATGCAACTGGAAATACTTTTTCATTCCTAGCACCCATGTCTCCACATCTTCATCCTTCTTGTGCTCACCATGAAATGTAGGAGGCTTGATTTTATATATTTCTCCTTATAGCTCATCCACCCCAGACCTCCTCTTATGCTTCCTAGCATGGCATGGAATTGAGCTACTGTGTGCTCTCCTAGTGGAATTCCCTAGGGAGTGATGGTGATGTCTTCCAACACTTCTTTCTCTTCTCTTCTCACCATGAGACCTATGACTTCCTGATTTTCTTAAGTCATTCTCCTTATCCATCTTCTTTTCTATTCTTACCAAGCTCTGGATTAAATTTATGTTGAAGTCCTCATGCTTCTCCTTATCTTTCACAAGCCTCTCATTATCAACTTTATAACTTTGGACATCCTTCTGCAAACTTTTAATGGTCTTCACCAAGTTCATGTTTTCTTCCTTTCCTTCTCGATGACCATTTGAGTTTGTACCTTCATTAACCATATTGACATACATCCCTCTGATCTCATCATCATGGTTGTAAGCCCCTTTTGTATATTTCATCCCTATAATTTTTTTTTTTGATCATGTTCTTATCTAAAAGTTGTTAACTCTACAAAATGTGCAGCCAACAGAACATGTTAGGCTAATTGATTTATCAATTGCATGAAATTATGAACAATTTTGATTCAATATTGCATCATAGTTATTTCTTCTAATTTCCCGAGAAAATGAATGTCCAGATATATTTTCTCAGTGAAAAGTTTTATTCTATTGTTCAAGACCTTTACAACACCTACTTCCATGCTCAATTCTGATTCTTGAGAAGAAAGTTATGGTTATTTGAAAATTCATCCTTTCTGTGAGGGAAAACCTTGTACATGTGATATTCTTCAGGAGTCGAATTAGCTCTTGGTCCCGTCCTGAATCCTCTCCTAAGTTTAATAGGCCCCTATGATTTCCCTCAAATTCAGGTCATTCAAAAACCCAGTGCACTCCTTCTCTAAGCCCCTGTCTATCTTAAAAAAATCCATTTTCGGGCACTAGCCCCTTTACTTTGACCAAAATATCATATAACCACGGGTTATGACCAAGCGCTTAGAAAAAAAGTGTTTATCCGGAGCTTAGGGGCTCCAATGCTTTGAAACTTCAGGCTTCAAAAGATTTCCTAATACTACACAACACTTCCCCCGAATGCCGAAGTGGTGAATTCCCTAAACAACACTTCTCCAAAGCTTCAGGAATCCGATGCTCCGACACTTCAGGATTTAGAGGATTTCTCAACACAACATAACACTTCCCCCAAACGTCGAAGTGGTTAACTCCCCAAACGGTGCTTCTTCGGAGCTTTGGGACTCTGGCGCTTCGGAGCTTTGGGCTTCGGAATTTTTGACCACACAACAACACGAATCGCCCAAAGGCCGAACTGGTGAACTACTCTGGTGCTCTCTAGCTCCGGAGCTTCGAGATTCAAAAGATTTTACAACACCACACCATAAATCAACCGAACGCCAAATTGGATAATTCTTGAAGGGCTCACGGATCAAGGGTCCACACTCCCAGTTAATATCTATGGTCAAAAGGAGCTCCAGGACTCCAGGATTTGGGAGTTTTAAGACTCCAACGTGCATTTCCTCCCAAATTGTCGAATGCCAGAATTGAGATTGACAACTCTCATGCCTCCTACAACCGATGACTGAGATATCCTCCTGAACTCCAGGATTCGGGAGTTCTCATTGTTGATCACCACAAAACCCCTGAACTATCGAACGTTGAATCGATGAAGGATGGAGATCCACGGTTGATGCTCACCCGTCAACGAATGACTGAGATTGACTCCAGGCTTTGGGGCTTCAGATCTACGACTCACATTCTCTTACGTGTAGATCCAATATTTGGGATCTGATCTTCTCACACGTGCTTCTCCTCTGGTCTGGGGTTCGATCCAATGACCCAGATCTATGCTCAACCAATCCAATGGATGGCACTCCTTAAAGTGATCTACGACATAGATTCAATTCGAGACTTTGGGACTTCGGGGATTTTTCCTCACTTCCAACAAACAATGAAAATTTTTCGGAGCAGCGAAGTCTGAAGGGATTAGGTGCTTAACGATCGTGCACTTTCTTTAGATCTGATGGCTTTGATGGATCTGTCTTCTTACGAACATATCCAATGACCTATATCTAATATTGTGGCCCAATTCAACAGTTGTTGTCGTTTCTTTCCTCTGCTATACCTCATGATATTTCAAACGTCGTCAAGGTGTTTTCTTAGTGCCCTCCTGGCACCCAGGGATGCACTGTAACTTCAATTCTATATGACATTTCGCTACAATTTCAACTTGCTCGACCCATTCAGGCTCAGTGTTGAAAAATGGAGCTCTGATACCATATTGTAACATCCCCAACCACCTGTTGGGCTATGCCACGTGAAAATTTTGAGATGTATACAATATTTAAACATACAAACACTCTACAAATTCACATATTTATATAGAATAATAGTATAAATACACATGCAACATATACAGGAAAACCCCATAAAAACAAATGCATAAATAATGATGCAACATGTAGTTTCTCACACAATTTACACTTATCTTTGATAAGAAGACCACCAACTGTGTTCAGACCTTCCACGTCCCTCCAAGCCATAGACCACATTGCTCATAATCTCAGCAGTGGGTCACCCCCGAGCTAGAACTAAATTCCACCCGGGTAAAGGAATACTAAGACAATCTAAGGTCTGGAAAGCAACATAATTGTTCGGTCCAAGGTCCCCAACTGTTGCAACTAGCCTACAGTCTCTCATTCCCCACATGCATGTCCAACCCCAGGAAGTGTGCCCCTTCTCTGCTTGATATTCCTTCGGCTACTGCACTTCCCTTATGGGGCTTCAACAACAGGCCGGATAGGAAGTCTCAGAGCCTAGTAGTTATTGCCTAGCGCACCAAGGAACAATTTCAAGTAGTTTCTTTCCTAGAGAAAACTAATCACAGGCCTGACAAATCGCTTCTTCGACATAGAAAAACTCTCACCTAGAGAGAGTTCCTACGGACTTGACAACCCGCCTCTACAACTTGTAGTCAATCCATATTTATTGTTGTCCACAACGCCAAGCTTCCCAAGTACCGGTCTCATGATGGAAGTAGCATAGTTCGGATGGTAGGAGAGAATAATGGGCAATGCTCCATCTCTTAAGATTTCTAGGCACATGTATGATGATGGCAGCAACAGAGTTTAGATGGTAGGAGAGAATAATGGACAATGTTCCAACTCTTAAGCTATCCAGGAACAAGTACGGTGATGGCAGCAATAGAGTTTAGGTAAGGTACAATACTAGCTCGGGTAAGGTACAATACTAGCTCGGGTAAGGTATAGGTATGCTACCCATGACAGAGAAGTACCGAGTACAACTCTAGGAGTGTGTGAAAGAATGGAGGAATCCTCGAATGCATGAATGGTGAATCCCATGGAATACCCCTAGTAAGAAACGAAGGTTACCCCTCTCCCGGAATGATGAGAAGATCCCTCCCCTGAATATCACAGCACGATGGAGTGTAAGAGTCCCTTTTCCCCAAGAATGACAAGATTCCCCCTAAAAATACACTAAGTTTCCCAAATATATTTTCATGTCCCCTACTGGACACTTGTCTTCATGAAGCTTCATGGGCTCCACTTGTAATTCGTTCCCTTCCCATAGGAACTTAGGATAACATAAAATTATATCCCTACCTTAGCCCTTAGGATTAATAATATAATATTCTTTTGGGATTAAGCCCTCTAGTTTATCCCCTTCATAGGCTCTTAGCCCCATTTCCCTTCCTAGTGAAGTTTATCCCCCCATACTCATTTTTGGGTAGGTCCATAGCAGTGATGTACTTGATTAATGATATGAGTGTTTACATCTTACAATAATAGGCTCACTAGCCTTTAACATATAGACTCTCTGACCTAATAATCACATAATCCTTCTGGCCTATAATAATCTAGCTTACTAGCCTATAAGTATGTTTACATTTACATTTACAATTGGGGTTCAGCCTAGGGGTATTACACCTTGGGGTTGTCAAAACAGATTAGTGTTTGAGAAGGATAAGTTTCATATTGGGATGAACAATGGAGGAGGGAATATCCACTACCTGGATGGCATGGAACTAGAAAATAATGCCAGAATGACCCTTTTTGAGGATTTTTTCCATTCAGTGTGAAAAAACAATATTGGGGGAACCTATCGGGATACCTTGGAACTTGTAGTGATGTCCATCCTATTGGAATCTCATGTATAATTCCTTGAATTCCATGGTGATGGGGCCTAGAGTGTGGAACCATTCAACACTTAGAATAATGTCGCAATCACCCATTGCAATGGAAACATATGGGATTTCATATTATAATCACCAATTTGCATGCGCACATTTTCACAATGGTCCTGACATTTCATGGAACTTCCACTAGTAATCGTGATTTGAAAGTTATTGACTGCATGGATATACCAATATGTCTCTTGAGAATTTCAACAATGAATAAAATTATGGGTGATGCTAATGTCGATGAGGATAATGACTTTCTAATGCTTGATATAGCCAATTAACTTAAGGGTTTGGGGAATGAGATACCAGTGAGATCATGCAGGGAGATGAGAGGTTTGACCTCAGGTGGATCAGAGGGTAGGATGGTATCATCATCTCGGTGCAATGCTTTGGGAGGGGAAACATCACCATCATCTTCAAAAATGTCCTCATAAAATGGCCATAAAAAATATTTTTCTCCTTACATTTGTGCCCTATAATGTATTTTTCATTGTAGTTGAAGAAAAGACCTTGAAGTTGGTGTTCAACCATTTCCACCTGGGTTAGTTTCTGAACCTTAAGGGGGGAGGAGGAGGAGGAGGAGGAGGGGATGGATTGGTGGGGTGGGAATGTGGAATAAAGGATGCCTTTTTCATTTGAGTAGTGACGACATGTTTTGCTTCCTTGGTTCAACAAGTGGCTTCAAGCCAGGTCTATGGGTGAGCCATTAGGACTTGAGCTCAGATTTTTTCCTTAAGGATACTAATAAATAATTCATGGAAGAAGGTGTCTGATGTTGAAAATATTACTCTAGCACCTAGGTACTTTGTTATCTAGTGATTTCCTTACTGTAATTAGATTAGTATCTTCCAAAACAAAATTACACTACTGAAATATTCAACTCAATAACATGCAACAGAAGCAAAATAGGAAACTAAATCATGCACACATAACACCAATAGTTTTGGGTAGATACCCTTGGAAAAACCCTAGAGGAAAAACCAGTGCTAAGAATGATTTTACTATGCTAAAATCAGAGCTCCCGTAATAGGGATAATGGCCCACTAAAAAAAATACAGCTGCAGACAAACCTGGAAAAGTTTGAGATGTTGTATGAAATAAAACCGCATTATTTTCAACGTGTACACGATTCTCCTTCTTGTGACCCTCATATGTTCACGACCGTATCCACTATGACCCATGTACATGTACTAAAAACTTGTACGATAAGATCCATGCAACGTGACACTTCTTTGTGGCTTCCTCTAACTGAAAACCACCTACACTACCTTTGTTCTCTCTTCTCCTTGACCTCATCTCTATATGGAAGTCCTTCTCCACCTATCCAAGATCTTGAATCACAATCCTTTATGATCCAATATGCTATGTCAAGTGTATCTTCTCCTTCACCCTAGCCTTGCTTTTATAATCATGAGTTATAATATATTTCTAATCTCGCTTGAGATTTAGATTACTTGTGAAGATTTCATGCTAAGTACTTTTAGCACTTTCCTCAAATAACTCAATTAATAATTACATAATTAATTAATTAATTAACTCACTTTACTTTCATAATTCCTTTAATTAAAGTAAATTCAAGAGTAGAAGGCTTTGGATGATTTCCACACATCTAGGCACATAGACCTATGCAGAAATACACGTTTGATGCTACCACATTCATCAACACTCCCTCTTAGCAAGGAAGGTATTTCCCAAAGAGCCACCTAGAACTATTTCTACCTCCGAACTTGGCACAATTCCACACACATCAGCTTGTATACTAGCATCCCTCCAACCTTGTTGGTTATCTACTCCCTGAATACTGGAATTCTCATAATTGATGATGCTACATAACAATGCCACGATGTTTGGAAACTTCGTCAAAGGTCTACTCTCCCTCAATGTTCACCTAGGAGCCTCCTACTCTTAAGTATCCATCAATGCCATCTCATACCAATTCAATCTTCTGATATAACTAAATCCCTCTTCCCAGCTGAATGTTTACTCCCCACATTGGAATTCTATGAAATTAGCTCATCCTTTTGTTGTTCACCCTTCGGAGCTTCCTGCTCCTCATCCTCTGTCACTGACATTGATCCATGATCTAAGATCCCCTTGGATCCTCTTACAGGCTAGCCCTACAACTTGTATAACCTTCCCTCTATGAAATCAATGTTGACTATTGTGTCAAGGCTATCTCCCTATGAAAATATGAGTACTTTCCCTTTTTGAAAAGTAACAACAAAACCCATGTCCTCCAAAAATGAAACTGAGAGCAAGTTCTTCTTCATTTCTGGTACATACAACACATATGCCACCTTCAGAAAACCTCCTAACTTGAGATGGAACCTGACTATCCCACACTTTGCATGAGTGCCAAGATCCACATGTAATCCTGATTCCATCTCTGGCCAATTGGTGAACAACTCATGTGTCCCCATCATATGATGAGAAGCCCCACTATCCAAGTACCAATACTCCTTGAGTTGGTGCTGGTAGAGAGACATGAAACCATTGATAATTCATTCTCAAACTTTGCTACAAACTCATCTAGTTGTGTCTCTATTGATGTTGTTGTCTGCGTCTTCCCTTTCCTCTTCTTCTTCTCTGAACACTATGATGCATAGTGCCCAAACTTGTGGCATGTGAAGCACTTGACTTTACTCGTCCTTCTTTTATGTCTATGAGGTTGACTCCTCACTATTACCCTGCTTGTTGGAACCCTTTCATTTTCCCTTCCTAGTCTTATTGACAAGGGTCAGGTTCTCCTCCTCTTCATCTTCCTTCTTTCTTTCTTTAGACTCCTTTCGAGTCTCTTCTTGGATGCAATTATCCCAAAGCATCTACTAATTTGGGAGATTTTCCCGAGCACAAACTCCTTTTACTAATGGTTCTCGTGACTTGGGAAGACCATTCAATGCCACATTCACGAGCTTTTCATCCTTTGTTTTCCCCCCTATGGATACAAGATAATTACGCACTTGTGTGATCCTCATGAGATCCTCATTAACAGATCTAGACATCTACACCAATATGAGTTTATTCCTTAATACCATCTTCCTATTCATGTCCTTGTTTTGGAATAAACCTACCAAGTCATCAATCATCTCTTTGGTCGTCTTCTTCTCAGTTAGGTGAGAGATTATATGATCCTTCATGGAATCTAGGAGGACCCTCTTTGCTTTGATCTCCTTCTTGTTGTGAGATTCCAAAGTTGTCGGATCTATCGATGGAGTAAATACTTTATCCACTAAATCCCAAAGGTCATACTCCTTCAACGCCAAATTTACTCTTACTTTCTAAGATAGGAATTTGGATGCTCCATCCAATCTGTCTTCAACTCTCATTGGTGCTATTGCCATCCCTAAGACTTGATAAACTACCCTGGAAATAACCTGTTGCTAAAAACTACCCCTGCACTGACTTGTATGGATTGTATGCAACTGTCACAACTCCAACCCGCATATGTACACGATTGTCACCATTGCAACTTGTGTATGTACGCAATTGTTACCATTGCAACCAACATATATGCGACTGTGCTCAAAGAAACTTGTGTATGTACATGACTGTGCCTAAGGAAACCCACATATGTATGTGAATGTTCTTTCTATGGCCCATGTACTAAGTTTTTGCAAGTTTATTAAGGTGTACATGGGCCATAGAAAGAACATTCACGTACATATGCGGGTTTCCCTCAAATAACTCAATTAACTAATTACATAATTAATTAATTAATTAAATCAATTTACTTTCATAATTCCTTTAATTAAAATAAATTTAAAAATAGAAGGATTTGAATAATTTCCACAAGTTTATACACATAGAATTGTGCGGAAATACTTGTCCAATGCTACCACAAGCATCAACATTCAACATCACTTCATTCAGAAAGAAAATTTCTCAAAAGCAATGATGTAGTCTTCAATTGTACCATACTATTTAAGCTTGGTCAAATGACCCAAAATGATGAGAGTCTATGTCAAAGCATCCATAAAGTTCTGCAACAAATTGGGTATTGCCAACATTTTGGGTCCAAACACCCACATGAATTTTAATTAATTCATTAGTGATGCCATGCAATGATAAATATTGTTCCATATGAGTGACCCAGATTGTGGGGTCCAAGCCATCAAATTTATGCACCTCAAAATTAGGAAAACACATGTCATGAGCAAGAGGGTTAGAATGAAAGGCCATGGAATTGGATGAGTCAACGACCTCTTGGTGTGAAGGTTGTTAAGAGGAGACAGGACCCTTCAATTGACGAACCCATGTGGTAAGGGATTTAATCTCAATAGAGAAGTCTTCAAATGTAGCCAGATTGGAATTTATGATATCAAGGCAGGAAGTAACTTGAGCAGGGCTTGAGCTACTTTGAATTCATTTTCAAGGTGGTTCAAGGACTTTACTATAATCTAGTGAGGTAGGTGCGGGAGAGGGTGATAGGCAACAAACTCTAACAAGCAAGCAAAAGAAACCCAACCACTCAACACCTCAAAAACATTTGAACTTAAAACAACAAACATGAGGCTAAAACAAGGGTACACAAACAAGGGTACACAGGTCATTGACAGACTC
The DNA here is from genome assembly GCA_009831015.1 of Picea engelmannii. Taxonomy (NCBI): domain Eukaryota; kingdom Viridiplantae; phylum Streptophyta; class Pinopsida; order Pinales; family Pinaceae; genus Picea; species Picea engelmannii. The sequence continues at coordinate 235,393 of ML807906.1, forward strand.
ACGGTTCTATTAAAAGGTAT
>ML807906.1:236843-268791 GCA_009831015.1 Picea engelmannii
CCACAACAGGGCATTTGGAATTCCGAGTGCAGTAGTCGCTCACACTGCCCCTGATTGCTCTGCAAATAGTAAATTCCACAATTCCTCATATGAATCTCCAAATTCATTCTTCGAATGGATACACCATATGGTACAACAACAAAAAGTGCTGTAAATAGTTACCCGATAAAACCACCATGCCCATGGCTGCCCACGACCAGCAAATGTGCCCTCAATTTGGCCGCAGCTTCGCATATCCTCTCCTTGGCCTCGCCATTCACAACATGGGTCTCTGCCTTCACACCATATCGTTCGCAGATGTGCAGAGCTCGGTTTAATACCCTTTGGGTGTTCCTCTTTGCATCCGAGTCTAGAAATTCGAAGACTTCATTGCTGAGAATATAAGCTGCATGGAGAATACAGATAGTGGATTTAGACTACTAAATCCTAAAAAATAGAATAGGTGGAGAAATGGGCAAATTCCAATAAAGATTTGAAAGTAATTACCAGGACCCGCAGAAACAGATAAGGCAGTTGACTGGACATGGATGAGAATCATGTTATATGACTGTTGCTGCTGCTGGATGTCTGTTGTTTCAATTACTTTGGGTGTTTCAATTGCTGAGAGATGTTTGCAAGCCCATTCACAGGCGTGCATACTCTCCTCACTCTCATCCACTGCAACCACGATATTTTTCACCATCTTAGTTCTACTCTCCTCTCCTCTTTTCTCCAATTGGATTTGAACAAAGGGGAAGATGGATTCTCTCGGATCACTTGCTACCTATGGCTACTGGTTTCTATGGCATTCTATAAATACTAAATAAACGCTGGGGTTGTCAATTCTAATAATTTTTTAGTGGTTGGATTATTGTTTACCATACAGGACCTGTTTTAGATCAAGAAAACTTCAATTATATATATATATATATATATATATATATATTTTTTTTTTTGTCAAATATACGGAATTGATAATCCAAAATAAATCTGTTTATTACAAAATTAACTTGTTTTTCATAAATAATCTTAAAACTCGATATTAAATACCAAAACCAGTTAGAACTTACCAGGCTGCTTCTTGTTTTTTAATTTGAAAAATATAACTGACTTCACACATTCCATCAATCATTCATCCATCCCTATTTATTAGGCAGAAAGGTGTACACCTACACCTACACCTACACCTATTGACAATGAACACAATTAATGATTTTTTAATCTTAAATTCTAATCTGATGGCTAAGCATTGAAGATGCTGGCATATTTTTAGTCATCCTCCAAAATCAATACGTCAGATTTATTGTTCATAACTTCCTTGCATTTATGAAACATCCGTTAACATGTTTACATTTTTACATTTACCTAATCACATTATAAATTTACTGTAAAAATACATATGATTAAGGAGAATTAAAATATATGCAAGCCAAGTTTATATCATTAAGAAACACTCTACACACATTTCATTTTAATGACAATCATTCATTTTTTATATCTGAAAAGTCATTTAATGCCACAACCTGCACGGACGTTTTATTTACGCTCTGTGTTGGAGTCACTCAGTCACGGCTCCCCTTTCGGCGTTCTCCAGCCGCGAGTCGGCTGTGCTAGTTTTATCGCTATATGATCACTAAAATTGACAGTGAGGGGGTTGGATGAATGCCAACACCGACCCTGTGGGCCGCCCACATATGAAGGGATTGCTCGGATGCATGCCAGCACTCTTCAATAATTCCGGATCTCCTCTCCAAGCCAATCAGAAGGCCGTGGAACGAGCACCATGATCTGAACCAGGTCTATTATAAAACAGGGGCCATTGAAATAGCTGTCAGTGGATTTGATAATAGAAAATAGTTGATCGAGACTCAGAAGACGTCGCTACGTGTGACATATATAATAAAGTAGGAATTATTTGTATGTATTCAMTTAACCASTCCAAACAAAGATGCTTCCGTTGATTGGCAGGATTGGAGGCAACCGTTTGTTGTTGTTGGGAAGAAATGGATTGGTGAAAACAACAGGTTGCTGGGGAGCTGGCTGCTGGGCGAAATACCTATGCATCTCATCCATTTCTACATTTTTAAGGCATTTATGAGTAGGATGGGTTCTCCCCACGAATCGTGCTGGGAACTGGTTGTTTTTTTCTCCTTAGTGCCTCTACTAGCATTGTTTTGGGTTTGTTGGGTTTTCTATCCATTCAAATGTTTCTTTTTGTTATTTTTCTTCCCTCTAGTTTCTTGAGGATTCTTGAGGATTTTTTGAGTGCATGGACTGCCTCAAAGGTTTGGATGGGCACAGTAGCAGCTTGAGTGGTGGATGCGATATTTAGTTGACCCAATTGTCTAGACAACTTGCCCATAGAGACATCTGATACAAAACCTACCACTCCATTGGCATGGGGTCTTAGGTTTGACTTGTGAGGATCTTTAGATGACCTCGAAGCATGTGGGATAATGTCATGTAAAGTGTTAGACTAGGAATAGATCAAATCTAAATGTTGGGTACTATGTAATATAGCTTACTCCTTGGTTCCCACCCCTGTCATAGCTACATCCCTAGTTATGGGAGGTAGCAAAGATTTAGTGAACCAATTCATGAGTTGGTTAGGAATCAAGGCCTTGACTAGCCTACATCGTCACTTTCATTCATGAATGTGATAAGAAATGTGGGAGCAGGTATTATGACGTAATGATGTCAAAACCTTTATCCCAGTCTCATATCTAATTGACAATTCAAAATGCATTAAAAACACGAGAGCCAAGACATTAAAACTATTGTAGGAAGCGCCCTTAAGCTCGATCTACCATTTATTGGCACTTCCAGTTAGAGTTCTCTAGAAAAGATACAATCAATTACTGTCATCCATCAAGGAGGTTGATGAACACCAAAGATGGTAAGTCATGACGTGTGTGGAAGGGTCTTCTCCTGGATTTTTGTCGAACTTGGGTATGTCAGATGGTAATTTGGCAGGGATAGTTGGCCATGATGGGTGGTGAAAAATGGGGTCATTTGTCAATCGTAATAAATATGGAAAATCTATTGTCGCAAGAAAGGTAACTATGTGTTGGCAAATGGTTTCTGGTAAAAGACTGAAGACGCTTGTAACCTAGATGGACCTTGAGCCCCCCCCCCTATACTATATTTTCCGGTGGGATACTAATTCCCGAAAGGAACATTTCCCTCGGGTTGATTTTCCCCAAGGACAAAAGAACTTCTAGAAACATTATTGCTTCCAGGACCAAACATAGCCCCTTAAGGATTTCCCCTAGGGACATAGGTACTCCCAAAAGGATTACTACTCCTTGTACCATAACTTCCCGAATATAGATATACCTAAAATGATGACTACCCCCGAATTGAAACTTCCTCCAAGGGGAGTTCCCCCAGGGATAGAGAGATACCGAGAAGGATTTTTATCTTTTGGATTAGGTGTACTACCTTAAGGGATGTTAGGTCCCCTAGAAACATTGTTTCCCCCAGTATGAACATGAGTAGTCCTAGACCCACTGTGGGCAATGTTCCAACCAAAAGGGAAATCAATGTTCAACATTGTCAAGCTACCTATAGAGATGCCATAATAGGATGGAAAACCTCCTTCGACATTAGAACCAAGGTCTTTCCCCCACTGAACACAAATCCAGATGTGGGAATCACAAGTGACAAGATGAGTGTGCTAACACTAGACACACTTGTGGAAGAAAATGAAATTACTGTTGGAATTCCCCACATTGAGAAGCCATATGTACTGGGAATGGATGGAGTATGGCCTATAACACTAATGGAAGGTAAGAAGGACATCGTTGAGTTGCCTCCCATAACACTAGATGACGAGGTTGTACATACCGCGCAACTTGATGAATCACTCTTAACGGACATCATGTGAGGATCATTGAAGTCTAGTGAAAAAGGATCACTAAAATAACCCCTACCCTTAGGAGTATAGGGTCAAAAGGACCAATCAAAGGAGGTTTAAAGTTCATGTAAGGTACACAAATGAAATATGTAGCACAGTAGCACAATTATGATCACAATAATTAGCAAAAATAAATTAAATAGTAAACACAATAACACCATGGATCCAAAATATGACATATTTATTACCTTGAGAACAATGTTCACTTACCTCTTCGAGGAGTAAACCTCCAACATAGCAGAGCTCGTGTACAAATGATTCAATCTGACATGCTTTTCAATGCTTTGTACATCTATATATTATTTTAATATTTTTGAGAATTCTAGAGGAAGAACTTTCTAGAGGAGAAACCTTCTAGTAAGTCTTCTTACATTAGACGTGTTCACATTACTACATAGGCCTTATTTATTAATGACAACCTTTATTACATAGAAAAATATATTATTCTATCTACTTGAGGGGTTACGGAGTTTAGGACCCCAACATGTCCTCCCCCTTAAAGAACAACCTTGTCCCCAAGGCTTGAGATGTGAGAATCACTGTAGAATGGCAATTGGCTCCCATGTGGCATCCTTGGATTGTGTATCCTTCCACTATACTAAAATTTCATGAATTGGGTGCTAATTGAGACGATGCTTGCGTTGGACTAGGACTACTTGTGGCTACAACTAAATGGAACCTTCTTCATCCAATTCTGGGAGACTAGTTTGAATCTAGCACTTGGTTCCAATCACTTTCTTTAAGTAAGAAACATGAAAAACCAGATGGATCTTAGAGTGACTAGGAAGGGATAACTTGTGATCCACAAGCACTACGCACTTGATGATTGTATAAGGGCCATAAAACTTTGGAGCTAGTTTCTGGTAGTTATATACTTTGAGGTAAGTTTTCTTATATGGTTGTAGATGAAGAAACACTCGATCCCCTTTAGCAAAAGGTCATTTAGAATGACACTAATCAGCTTGTTGTGTCATTTGATTATGATCCATGACCAAATTCTCCTTGAGGGTGCGTAGAATGTTAGCTCAGAATGTAAGGGTTCTATCCCCCTCATGAACCTTGGAGACATCGAGAAGGTAAGATAATACAAAGGGTTGCTTTTGACCATAGACCACCTTAAAGGGAGTCATGCAAGTGGAACCATGGAAAGATTTATTGTACCACCATTTAGCTAGCGGTAACCATTGAACCCATTGAGATTATCGTTCGGACGCAAAGCATCGTAAATATGTGTCCAAGCACTTGTTGATAGCTTTGGTTTGACCATCAGTCTAGGGATGATAGGTAGTGTTGAGATGCAATTGGGGGCCCCGGAATCTTAATTATTCTTTCCATTGTGGAGGCTTTAAATGGGTGTTGGAGGGCACATAAATGAGCATATTTGAAAATATTATCAAACACAACCATGATGATTGATTTATTTCCAGATTTGGGTAATCCAATGATGAAGTCTATAGAAATATTGGTCCACAAAAATAGGAAGAGGTTTTAGTGTTCTTGGAGTTTTGATTTTGTTTCCCTTGTTGCATTGGCAAGAGTCACATTCAGCCACAAAAGTGCATATGTATTGCTTCATTCCTTCCCAGAAAAAAAGAATGCTTGATCCATTTATATGTTTTTTGGAATCTAGAATGCCTTGTTGTTGGTGAAGCATGGACTTCAGAGAGAACAATGGATTTAAAGTGGGATTGTTTTCTCAAATACATAAGGCCTTTATAGAGAAGCTTCTAATTTTTCCAAGTGTATCCCAGAGATGCATTAGTGTCTTGTTGCAATTGTTGGATTATGATATAAATTTTGGGATCTTGGAACCATTAATGGCGAACTGCCTTTAACCAATCAGCTACAATGACAGAGAGTGAAAAGATGGGCCCTTCTTCTTCACATTTCCTAGAAAAGGAATCAACAACCACATTCTCTTTTCCCTTCTTGTAAATGATCTCATAACTATAGCCAAACATTTTGGTCAACCACTTATGTTGTTTAGGGGATGAAATCCTTTTTTCAATAAAATATTTGAGGCTACAATGATCAATTTTAATTTGGAAGCGTTGCCTAAGAAAATAAGAATGTCAGATATCCACCGCATGCAAAATAACCAACATTTCCTTTTCATAGGTGGATTTTCCCAAGTGTCTCTGAGAAATTTATTCACTAGTAAAGGCCAATGGTCTACCTTCTTGCATGAGAACTACTCCAATGCCTTTCCTGGAGGCGTCACACTACAAAACACAAGTCTTTGTGAAGGTGGGTAGTGTCAGTACTAGGGTCATACACATAGCATCTTTCAAATCTTGGAAGGATTGATCAGTGGCCACATTCCAAGTGAAAGCATTCTTCTTAGGGAGGGAAGTGAGTGGGGCTTCAACTTTGCTATAATTCTAGACAAACTTTCAATAATATCCAGTTAAACCAAGGAAACCTCACAAAATTTTAAGAGTTTTAGGGTGGGGCCAATCCTTCATAGCTTCTATTTTCTTAGGATCTACACAAACACAATCCCTACCAACAATATGACCCAAGTATTCTACTTCATAAGCTCCAAAGGAACATTTGGATTGTTTGAGAAAGAGTTGATGCTCAAAAAGTAAGTGTAAGACTTGATCCACATGGGAAAGATGGCTTGCCAAATTTTACTATAAATGAGGATATCATCAAATAAGACCAGTACAAAATGATGGAGGAAGGGGCATAATACATGATTCATGAGACTTTGGAAAGTGAAGGGTGCATTACATAGTTTGAAGAGAATGACCAAGAACTCATAGTGGCCTTCATGAGTACGAAAGAAGGTCTTGGGAATATCGGTCTCCGTCATACATATATGGTGTTAGGAAGAAGACATATCAAGTTTGGTAAAGAATTTCGCACCAGTCAATTCATCCAAAAGATCATCAATGACAAGAATGGAAAATTTATCTTTGATGGTAATTTTGTTGAGGGATCGAAAAGCAAGGCACATGTGCCACATACCTTCTTTCTTGAGTACCATGATCATGAAAGAGGAATAAGGGCTTTGTACTAGGGTGGATGACACTCACAACTAACAATTTTTGAACAATTTTCTCAATTTCCATTTTTTGAGCAAATGGGTGATGATAAGGGAGAACATTGGAAGGAAGACTACCATGGACAAGTGGAATGGAATGATCATGTGGTCCATGGGATGGTGGGATACCTTGGTAGTTGTCAAAATATATTGGTGTTTGGGGAGGATAAAATACATGTCGGGATGAATAGTGGGGGAGGGAGTCTCCGCTATTTGGATGGCATCGAAGTGGGAATAATATCAGAATGACCCTTTTTGAGGAGTTTCTCCACTCCGTGTGAACTAACAATCTCAGGGGAACCTCCCATGGTTCCTTGGAACTTATAGCAATTTCCATCTTGTTGCAGGCGCACATTCTCACAATGACCCCCACATATCACGTAATTTCCAATAGCAATCATGATTTGAAATTTGTTGACTTGATGGATATAGAAATGGGTCTCTTGAGAAACTCGACAATGAATAAAATTATGGGCGCTACCATTGTCGTTGAGGATAATGACTTTTCCATGCTTGATATAGATAATTAAATTAAGGGTTTGGGGAGATGAGATGTAACATCGCCGCTATAATCCCTAGTTTAATTAATGTATAATATAGATATGAATGTAGCTACGACCAAGCGATGTAATATGTGAATTGTAATTCTGAATTTTAATAAATAAAAAGTGATTCCGACTACTGGGGGACATGGAGAGAGACTGGGGGATGATTTTTCCATAAGAAAAGAGAGTGTCTAAGAGGGGTCCAAGGGGGGGATTATTTATGGGTATTAATTCAATCCCACTTTTCTGAATTTTTATTATCATTGGGGACAAGCTTCTATTTTTATATTGAGTGTTCCCAAAGCCAATCATTAAACTCATGTAAGAGGGTGGGAATAAAAGGTCACATTCCATAGTTATTGGGAGCATGGGGCTAAAGTACAATCAACATTGGGCAAAGTGAGCAGTCAAATGGCTTGTGGGAAAGGGAAATTTGTATGGCCAAAGAGAGCAGTTTTCATAGGCATCGTTTTTCACGAACACCAAGTAGATAACAGTGGAAAAGAGCACTCGAGATGGAGCAACAATGGAGGGTAAATTTTGGAGTTTTTTTGGAGTTAAACACTAAATATCTAGGTTGTCAAGCATGAAAAGTGAACTCCTATGTGAGTTTCACTTCAACAACAAGTGATTACTATTGTTTTCCTGTTAGTTTTCCTAGTAGTGAGTTCCTTTGAGTTCCTAGTAGTGAGATTTCCAGTTACCTGTGACAAAGAGACTTGGATAAATGAATGGTGCAGCCCAATGGACTGAGAGAAGTGAAGGAGCACATTCCCTAGGTTGGTCAGATCAATAGGAAGAGATCTAGTGGAATTTAGGATAACTGTAGGAGAATGCTAGTGGGTTGTGAGATATTTGATCTCTAAGTGGACAATGAGAGACACTCTTTTCTTGTGGGTTCCTATCCTCGACACAGGGATCACTTATTATTGATATCTGGAACAACAAGTCTATGCTTGGGTGGAACGTCTATCCCAAGAAACTAATTGCACAACTATTTTAGAAAGATAAGTGTTTATCTATTTTTTGAGTTAATTTATGAGTTTAACCGTTATGCATTTTAATATGTGAATGGAAATGATTTATATGTTATTGTGGACGATTTATTTGTTGCATTCATGTCATCTCAACATGTTTTAGATGCATATAATTATGGGTATCTAAAAATGGTTAAATCTTTGTATAATTCATAGTTGGTAAGCTACATGGAATTATTTATCTGATTTTTTTTTGAATTTATGTGTTTTTTCGCAAGTAATGTTCCTCGGTTAAGTTGGGGAATGTTACAAATTCATATTAGAGCTCAAGGTTCGACACTAAGCTAGTATGGGACAAGATCCAACATGAATTGGGAAAATTCGTGGTTGGAAATTTCATTCTGTAAAGAATTTTGGGAAAAAATGGTGAACCAGAGTGAAATCCTCAAATTTGTTAGTAGATTCAAGTTTAAGTGCTTCAGAATAGACGAAGAAGATATTTATTTCATTGATCTACAAGTTGTATGTTGATTTTGGATTTGGAAGTCAAATTTATGTATTTTCATGGCAACTAAAATTTTTGGTGATTGACCACCTAGATTATTTCAACCTGGAGAATCAACGACTGAGTTTTCTTCTGTGAAGTTAGAAGAAGGGGGTTCCCGACAAGATTTCAGAAATCAATTTTTTGAAATATCTTGGATTGGAGCATGAGTTTTAGTCTAAAGGAAGAACCTGATGGAACAAGCCTGAAATATCCATAGTTGTTCATCTTGATCAGCATCGCTCTCAGCCGTTGGATTTAGTAGGGAGTTTTTTCGGGAAAATCCTTTTGGAAAGTCCATGGGTAACTTTGCATTTTGTCTGACAAAGTTATTCCAAGTGAGTTAAAGGTCAAGCAGTTGAATGATTCCCAGAATATATTGACTGTTGGATGCGAGAGATGTCATCGATTGGATCATTCAAAAAGGAGGCTTCAGAAGGGTCTGTTCGGAAATACTGGTGGTGGTGTTGTGTTTCCGAAAGAGCTTGTCCGACTGAGGTAAACAATGTGCAACTTGGAAACCCAATATGATGAAGGTTGGTTTTCGACACAATCATTGACCATTCGATCTATTAGATGATCATGTTATCTCAAAAGGGTCACAGGTTGAAGAGAATTCCACGTCAGCTTGCCATTTCAAATGCCATGTTTGCAAGAGTAGGTGAATCAGAGAGTGCCACATGAAAGTCGGGTACAGGTGGGACCTGTAGTGTATTTTATTAAAGGTAAAGATCAAATACTCAAGGATGAATCACGACCGTTCATCGAGAGAAGAGAATATATCTTGACCATTTGTTGGGGATTGACGGTTGGAAGGGAACATTTTGGAAAGACATGTTTATGAGGGTTTTCAGAAAGAAGTGTTTCCAAGGGTTTTTGGAAAGGAGGTTTCCAAAGGGTTTCAAGACGAGTGTTTTAGATGAACTTTAGAAGGGGAATTTTTTGATGGGAAATGTATGAAAGAGTGTTTCCAATAGTGTTTCGGACTATGAGTTTTGGGAGGATCTGTGTATCCAGTAACTTGAAATTTTCGATGGGAAAGGTTCGAAAAAGAGTTTTTGATAGGATTGTGGGAGGTTTGGCCCCAACTTGGAAAGGATAATCAAATATGCGATTGATATTTCTCCCTATTTTGAGATCGATAGATCTACAAACTGTCACAATAATAAATTGGTCATTTCCACAAAAAAAATCAAATTTTAAGGGTTTTGAAATTGTAGAGCGATAATGAGGGCATAAACAAAATTTTTAGGTAATCAAAATCCATAGAAATTGTGTACCTTTGGTACACACAGTCTCTATAGATTAAAATGAAATATCTTAGTGAGAATTTTCCAACGAGTTATTCCATGAGAGAAACAGATCTCATATGAGAAAGTTACAGTTGAAACTGTGCAAAGTAAAAATTCAGTATCAGTTTACTTCCAAAGGGCATAACTTCTTGCTCAGAAGTTAGATTGGGGCACATGAATATTTTATGAAAATATCACGAACCATAGAAGACATCCTTGGATCCATATTTGGAATATGGGTACATAAAAATGTATAAGAAGAGAAATAAGACACATAGCATATAAGAATAAAAATGGAAAACATTCAAAACTTATGTGGGCCATAACTATCAGGTCGGAGTCCAGATAAAGGTGAAATTTTGATAGATTGTTTAGAAGGTAGTCATGAAGATACCCAATTGGGATTCTATCAAAATTCTAAAAGAGTTGGTGTAGGGATGCTTAAACAAGGATAAAATTGCTAAGTTAGTAAAATTTAGGGAAAAATGACAAAATTGTCATTTCCAGATTGCTATAAATTTTCACTGGAGTAGCAGTTTGACAATATGAGAGTTGTTGTGTATTAAGTGTCAATAGTATTATCTATGTCTCATACAAATTTTTTCTTGGTTTCTAACATATTTACCTTTGTAGGTGGCCAAATTTAGTGTTTGAGATTATTTTTTCATTTGGGAGAAGGTGCATAAGAGGGGTAAGGTGGCAATAATTAGCTGACCATAACTTTTAGATCGGAACTTAGATTTGGAAAAACAAATATTCGTTGGAAAGGCACTGAGGAGGAGAAGACATTTGGGCAATAAATTATGCACTCAACACATACGAAGATGATTGGTGGCTATTAAAGAACAAAAAAAGTATGCATTATTTTCTAGAATTGTGTATGTATATATATTTTCCTAACATAATTTTATTGCATGTACATATTTTTGCAAGATTAAGAGGTTCATGATAGAATTTTGGTTTTTGAATCATAACCACATTCATGGAAGATTCCTAGGGATCTTACATCCATGAGGAGGAGGCCATAGGTATACATGTCAACGTGGGAAATGATGAGGCAGATTCTAATGGAAGAAGAAGCATGAAGAATCCTGTAACTATGAAAATTTTGCATAGATAAGTGCAAAGCTATAGGGTAGTGTTCATGAGTCTAAATTCCCTTTGACTCAACAGTAGGAATCATTCCCAAAGACAAGGCCCAATTGGACTCTTCTTTGTTTAAAGTAGTTTGATTCTCTGGATTGATAGTCCGACAAGTTTTGATGGGATTTAAAAACGTTCTCTCTCTATCGATGTATCTCTTTTGTGAATTTTTTTGCTTATTATCATAACATGATATAAACATGAATAACTTAAAAATGGATAAATTATAAGAAAACTAGACACAGGGTAACCCTTCTGTCAATGGTATGTCAAACAATATATATGTCTAATCAATACTAGTAGATAATACTATCATTAACCCATTGACAAATATTACTTGAAAAAGAGAGGGGGAAGCAATTAATCACAAATCACATGTATAATGAATACCAGAACTAATTCTGCATTTACTTCCACATGCAATATAAAGAAAACACCATTGAATCTAAGAAAACATTCATTTAGCAATAATAATCATTTAAGACAACTTAACTTAATCAGAATCTTACTAAAGGGCTTGAAGCAAAAACTGTTTGTAGAGAAATCCACAGATCTCGTTAATCCACAAGCTTGGAAGAAATTTGTCTCTGGCTCCATATAAGCTTTCAATATTAAAATTTCAAAATAATTGTATATCAAACTTTCTAGTTCTTACAAAAAACCATCAACCTTTCAAAATGAGGTCGACATATTTATTTATATCAGAAATAGTTTCATGCAAAAGTTTCAACAACTACTTAAAGTTGTCCTTTTTCCGACATTTTGACTTCTAGTACATTAGCTTCAAATATTTTTTCAAATTCTATGAACTTCCTGACTATGTCATTCAAGTTTGTGAAGTCATCGGGCATGTCGAACTTTGGGAAATGAATGTCACTCATTCTTTGGTTTATCTTGTCCCAGTTCTTAAGACACTCGTCCCATATATCTTGAATTTTCCGATGTGGTTCTACCATGAGATTTGTCTAATACTTTGCTACCATCTGGAACCTATCCAGGATTTCATCTATGATCATCGTGATGTCATTATCCTCATCTCCTTGACCTTTCTGGATCTCTCGAATGTATTCAATTTGTGCCAGAACCTTGTGGCATTTTTCATACTATTTCATGATGTCCTTATGTGCCATGAGACCAAGAAAAGTTTCCTCCTAATACGTAACAATCTAGGCTATAAAAACCTCCCTTTTCGATTTGAATTGGCTGTAAATCTCGTTGACCTTAATCATTATGAACCTGACCACCTAAGTGGTGTCTTAATAATATTCAACATGATGCCTGAGCTGCATGAATTATCCTCTCATAGAATAATCTTCTTGCTCATTTTCTCTTTCCATGTCAATGGTAGCACTGGATATAGCCATTCCTACTCCCAATAACTCGCTTACCCCAGATTATCTAGCATCCAACATGGTTTTCTTTGTGGTTATCATTACATCATTGTGCAGAGTAATCCTTCTCTTACTGTCAGTCCTTCCTACCACCACTTGTATTTTTTTGTCATAAGAAATTACCTGGACATCAGCCACTTCGTCTATAGGTTTTTGAATTGGTTGATCGCCCCATGAGATAGAACTGCTCAGACTACTCAAAGTATGAAAGTGTTCAAAGGTCGGTTCCTTACCTTTATTAGTTGCTGACAACTGGTTTCTGATGTTTTCTCCATCTCTACCTAATGCTTGATCCTGGCATAGAGCTCTATAAGGTTGTTCAGGGATACTTGTGAGTCCAATATATGCATCTTGGAGGACCTTTCCTACTTTCATGGTGTCAAAGATGGCCTTTGTCGCATTTTTTCATGTTGTTGTTGTGGGTGCTGCCCTTTTTTTAGGTAAAGAGGGGTTTGGTGTCTCTGTTGTGGTTTCTTCAGACTCTTCATCATTGTTTTGATCCTCATGTCCTTGTCTTGTGAACGTCTCACCTGCAGTTTGACCTCCCAAATATGAAACTTCTTTACATTTTCCCTTATTCGGGGTCTCTTCCTCTGGGATAGAGCCCTGGTCATTACTTTCATCTTTATTTTCTATATCTTCCTCCTGGTATTTGTCTTGTCTCTCGCCCTGCCATACTAAGTGGCATTCTCTAGGTCCTTCTCTTATACTTCACTCTCTTGATCGCCTCCTCCTTCAGCTTGAGGTTGTGACTAATTCCCCGAGGGAGTAATAATTCTTTCTATTGTATTCAAGTTCATCCCCATATCCACAGGTTGCATTAATTGGGATATCCCGGTGTCTAATATCTACATGTCAGAATCATTGATAATGGGAACTACTCTATTATCTAAATTCTCATTGTCATCATCATAGATTGTGATGAGGTCAACGATTACTAGTGTTAGTATTCAGGGGCCTGGTGTCACTGTCACAGTCTCAATTGTTGGTCTGGGACCTGATTGTTCCACCGGTTCCTGCATTTCATCTGGATTTTCACTGTCCCATATAGTTTAATTTTCTCTTGCAGGAATTTGTTCATATTCTATCATACACATGTTCACAGAAGTCACTATAGGTGGTCCTAATGCATAGAGAGTAGGAATTTTCCTATTCTCTCGAAACATTCTCTCCACCTATTCCAGAAGTCTTTGTTCTTCAAACATTCTTGTCGCTTGTCCTATATTCTCATTTTGTTCTTGTACGACAACTATTGTTATTTGTTCACCATTCTAATTGTTCATCTCTTGACATGGATTTGAAATGGGAAAGATCTTGCTTTTATTTTCTTTGTAAGGCCTCCTCCCAATCTAAGGAACTTTCTATGAATATCTCATCCTCAAAGGTGTCATGTGCATACGTTCAATGAGATACCACTTGACTAGCATGTTGAGAAATTAGACCTTTTGGGTCATGTTTCTTGTACCTTCCAGTGTAGAACCTATACTATAATTGATTTTGGGCTTCTTTTCTAGACAAAGTAGTATCTTTCACCAAGTGGTAACCTAGATAGAATACATATGTGATGAATTCTCTTTTCTTGTCTTTCACTAAGGAGGCATTGAAACCCTACAAAATGGTCTGGTAACAAATTTCTCCCAAGACCAACCTGTCTGATACATTGGCCGACAATAGGTGCGAGTCCCCTATGACTCTAAAAATCCTGAGATATTTACTCATTTCCTCTAAATACCAATGCCCTATCCTGGATATGACCTTTCTTACTTCTTGAGAGAGCCTTGGCCAATTTTGTTTACATATTATGAAATAAACCCTAGCCAAAAATTCATCACAGATTGTAGCATCATATTTTTTATACCTATTCTCCCATAAGACACTAAAATACACTTAGATAGCTACTTCCAAGACATGCCAACTTAACCTTAGCCCTTGAAATACATTTCTGGTGCAAATTGCATCTAATAGATATGAATCCATGAATAAGAAAGGGGTTTCTCCTGGTTCCTGCGCTTGCTCAACCATAATTCTCAATTGTTTAGAGATTATGGCACCCCAATTGCATAGACTTCTAGATATGACTACTGTATAGTCGAAGGACATTCGGGCTTCCAAAAACTTGGAGCAGTCCTTTTCCTTGCAAAATTGACATATCAGGTCCATGAGGATTATATACGGTTCTCTCAGGTTTATAGTGTTATACCATCTAGATCCCCTATTCACAAATTTTCTATCTTCTTTCCACTAGAATTCCAAAGTCTTATTAGTGTTGTGTTGTTCATAGAAATTAACCACAAAGTCGATGTTAAGTCGAACTTCGGATTCCTTGATTTTGTAATACTTGTTGACCTCCATTAGCAAGAAGACACCAACACATTGGTCATTCACATCATTAATCATGCACTTGTTAGCCTAGGTGTGATTAATTATTAATTCTAAGATTTATATGTAGGGTGGAACTGGGGTTATGGAAGCTACCATGTACAGGGATGATAATTTGATATTCTGGAAAACATGGTCATCCAAGAATCTTACTTCTGGGTTGCTATGAGGGGTGAATTCTGGGAAATCATCATGGTGAATTTTATTTTAAAGTTCAATCTAGGTGGACATAGGTACCTTGGATTCTGTACTTGTATCTATATCTCTGTAGAGTGGTAGTGGAGCTGGCGACTTATTTTGTGACATTTTGATTATAGGATCCACCTTGGGCATGAGCTCCAATTCTTTGGAAACCACATGACTCGAAGCTTCTCCAACCATGATCTTCTTCCCCTTTGGTGTCTTTGGTGACTGCTAGGTCGTTGGTCTTCAAGGATGCATGTTTCCTACAAAAATAAAAGATAACTTAGCTCAGTGTTACATATGTTACAACAAATCCAAAAGAAAATATTTCTCATCATATCCAAATACCTACAAAAGACAAAGTTTCCTGGTTCAGTACTTACCAGTGCCGAGATTTACAAAAATCCTAACAAAAATTAGCTTCGAGTGAAACATTTGGTTACTTGAGAATATTTCTTAGCAAGAAGGTCTCAACTGCACTATGCAAACAATGACAAGCTACTCAAACCACATCTAATTCAAATAGTGTGTTTTTCATCAATCCCATCTGGATTTACCATGACCGAGTACAATTTTTTTTCATGGATATTATAGGATTAAATACATCATCAATGCCATAATTTGGAGTGAATTAAATATGAAAATCATTGGCGTGAATGGACGTTAGACTGGAACATCTGTGATTTCAAACAGTGACGAGTTAGCGTGCATGATTGATGATATTGGGGATCGGGGCATGCTCCTGTGCTATATTTAAAATGGTGGTCATTAAAATTTGGTCGTCGATCTCAGTGTGGAGGAGTTATATGTTTGTGTAACTTTCTAGGTGAATTTTAGAGGTATTGATGTGGGGACACTTGTTAAATCACTTGAAGTTTAGGGGATCCTCTCAGCGGACATGGCTAATTTAGATAGGTCAAAATTCTAAAAGGAGTGTAATGTGGATGGCCCATGATGCAGCAAATCACATCATTAATCGGTGATCAACTAGCATGTTAGCTTGTAGAAACAATGATTTTGGGGTTATGGTTCGTTAATGTTGATGAGCCATCGATGATCAACAAGTTGAGAGTGTATGCGTTAAAGCATAGTCCATGATCTTGGTCTACCGATGTTAGTGAGCCACCGAAAATCGGTGATTGAAAACATGTGGGCCCTGGAGTAATTTCTCATTCACCGACAACCGATGTAACATCGACGTCGGTGATCCCCAACTTCTTCCTCTCATATTTTCTCATCATATCACTAAGTGTCTCGATGGTTGATGTGACTTGTTTGTGATGAAATGGATCGTAACATTGCATGATCGTTGTGACGTAGTGGATGTGGCCTGACAACTTGGCCTGATGACTTGGCTTACCCAAATGATGTGTCAAAGTGTCACGTTATGTGGTTGATTGACGTGTAATGCCGACATGGATAACAAAGTGGAAATATAAGTGATTACATGGAAAATAAAAAAATGTAATTACATTGAAATTTTCATCTTCCTATACCTACATGGTTGTATGTCATGTTGTCCTAGGGTGAAGCCTTATCCTAAAAATTGATGGTTGGGATGGCCTCTTGAATTGATCGGATGGTCACACTCTCAAGGGAAGTTTATTTTCCAATGTCGACACTTATTTTGTCCTTGACATATTTTTCTATGTGCTTCGTTCGATACCGACAACTGATGTAACATCGGTGTTGGTGGGTTCCTCTACTCACTGCCTATCATCACACATTTTCTTATTGACATGGTTGATGCCTGACGTTTATCCGTGTCGGTGTTCTAAAGGGGATAATGTATTATATGGTTCACCTATATGCAAGTACGACCGACATTCGATATTCATCAGCGTTGACATTCTTAAGAGGTGATTGTCGAAGATTGGGGGAAAATCAATTTCGAGAGGGAAATTCAATAGTTGGGAAAATGCTAAGTGTCAAAAACCTTCCCTTTTTAGTGTTTACACCATCTAGCCTTCTCTCCATTCCAGTGATAATTCATACTAAGCTCATGGCTCATTTAAGACAATTGAAACAAAGAAATAAAACCCCAAAATTGGTCATGTTCATGTGAAAATCACAGCATATGGACGAAATTAAAACAAAGTGGTACCCCCAAAAATTTTGAAATTTGGAGGGTTTGTTGAGTGCTCAACGGGTAGATAATGAGAATGTTATGAAATCTCAGGAAGAGATACTATAAATTCTAAATATGATGCATAGGAAATCCAATAAATACTTTGGCAAAAAGCAAGTGGACAGTGTTAGAAAAATGACTACATCTAGATCCCATATCAGAAGGGATGAGCATGGGAACGAAAGGCATTCAAGGATCATGTGAAAACGTCATCATTCCCCAGAGAAATCCACTAATAGAGCTCAAAATTTTTTAGGGCCAGGGATTATCCCAAGTTTTTCTCTTGACATGAGGCAAAGGAGAATCCCCGAGGCAGAAATCTTGCAAGGTGAACATAGGAAAATCAAGCCACCATATTTCAATGGTGAACATGGGAAGGGAGAATAGGTCGATGTCTGATTGCTCGAAATGAAGAAATATTTCCAGCTACATGACTATCCCTCAAGGGTAGAAAAAATAATTGAAACCTACAACTTGCAAGGACAGGTATCCATGTGGTGGGATCAACTTAATCAAGCTAATAACCTTGATGAGAGGAAGGTATCATGGAGACATTTCAAAGGATACTTCCACAATAAATATTTGTTAGAGCATTACTATCAAAGGAATATGAAATAGTTCTTTGTGTTGTATTACTGAGAGGGGGAGTGAATTGATAATAGAGAAATTTAATCATTTTTAACCATATAACACAAGTGTTATATCAATGTAGCATTATCATCCAAAAAATGAAGAGTAAATAAGCAATGAATAAATGAACAATCATACACATACATAGTACATCGGTGTTTTACGTGGAAACCCAAAGAGGGAGAAAACCATAGAATGATTTTTCTTATATGTATTGAAGAATTACATTAATTGGAAACATCAAATTCCTTTGTTTTCCAGCTGCAACTGGAAGCAGGATCCAACCCCCTATTTTCTCAGACTACAACCTCAGGTAAGCTCCAACTCCCCAATTCTCTAGCTACAACTAGAAGGAGGTTACAACCCCCTAAGTTCTCCGGATACAACCAAAAGGTGGCTACAACCACCTATCCTTGCCCCATCCAACCACTCTTACGTATAAGTAGAATGATGGAACCACTGTAACACTATCAGTGTGAGATATACCACTATACAAATGTATCAACCTGTACCACTGACTTGTGTCCAACCTGTACAACTTCCTTGTAATCAATCTGTACCTAAACTAAACATGTATCAACAAAAATACAATAGGTACATGACCTGAAGTGTTGCAGCGCGTGTGTGTAAACGCCCTATATTTTATGCAACCCACGTATCTACGAGACCAAACTATTATGCAGCCTATGTATGCCTTCTAAAAAACTAAGGTTTCCTTTCTCTTGAAAACTTCAGACCCTCTATAACTTCTTTCACATAGATCTGTAACCTGTCACTGTATCCAAACTGTAACTGTACCCTATGCATGCATCCTCATACATAACCTTTACCCAAAGCATATATATCTCTCTCTAGTCATGTGCCATATAAGTGTGTGTAATCATGAACAAGTATAATAACCCTCACATGATCTAGTCATCAAACCCTTTCTGATATTTAGCCTCTCAATACATCAACCACTTCACAAATACAAGCTCTCAACCATGTACCAAAAAACC
This sequence comes from Picea engelmannii, assembly GCA_009831015.1. Taxonomy (NCBI): domain Eukaryota; kingdom Viridiplantae; phylum Streptophyta; class Pinopsida; order Pinales; family Pinaceae; genus Picea; species Picea engelmannii. Next base: position 255,998 of record ML807906.1, read on the forward strand.
CTTAGCCATATGCCAAGAAATACAAGATGTGCCTCAACAAGAAGTATCAATGATAAATATAGCAACACTGTATTTCTGTAGATCTGACTTATGCAGAAGATCCCATGCAACCACTAGTCTCTCTAGGGAGAATCCTCAAATCTCCATAACCATTTCTCATGCATACATCAAAATCAAATTATTCATAGAAATAAGACATGCCTTTTGAATCAATGGATAGATCTGATGTACCTGAGCACTGTAGACCTTCCAGGGAGCTTTATCTCAGAGTTTAGAACCTCTACAGCTTCATCTTCTCAAGTTTCATGGCTTTACCAACATGTACTCACCCTATACACTGTTAGCCCATTTATTCCTTAGTATGTATGCACCCTATACACAGTCAGACCATGTACACCTCAGGAAATATGTTTTTTTAGTATTCGCTGTAATTCCAAGAATTTCTCCATCAAACCTTCGTACTACCTCAAACTTTCACAACTTTAGATGTATCAATGAGTACTTGCAATAAGCCTCACACAACAAAAGATATTCAATGTGTTTTAATGAGAGAGCCTTGCCTCTTATTTATACTTTCATGTAGCATTACACTTTCCTTATTTTAAGGAGTTCTCCATTTAAAATATTTTCTTTTGCAAACACTTTGACTTTTAGGGGCTTGTATATGACTCATGAGGGTTCTCCAACTTCATATGGCCATAACTCTCTAACTGTGAGGAGTTATGTGACATTCCACATACCAACAGAAATGACATGACAAGCACTATCCATCTAGGATAGGTTCACTAACAAATGCATTTTCCTTCATCTAATTATTCCACAATTAAGCATGGGTTCTCTAACCATACTTCTAGGATAACTCAATGATCCAGATTATTTTCGGCACAAAATGAGATTGGAGATATAATAAAGAAATGCACAGAGATATTGCAGATATTCAATAATATAATAGAAATGTATCAGGGATGCAACCATAAACACAGATATATAGTAATACACGATTTCTATTAAGGAAAGAAATGTACAGAGACTGTAAAAATATAGAGTGAAAGACTCGCTAGAATGGTGGCAGCTTATCTTTGAGAAGAGATGTGATGGCTACTCGCATTCGCAAGAAGATGATTACAATGAGGCTCCGAAGGCTTTTTTACAATAAGCAGGAATTGCAAAAACCCTAGGAGATGAAGCGCCAAAAGTCATGTGGGTCCCGTTTGGGTAAGTAAGTACATCAACTTCCCAGGGTCGTAACTTTTGCATACGATCTCCGTTTTAGGCGTGTGATAGCTCGTTGGAAAGGTATCATCGAGGAGATTAATTTTGGGGGATAAATAATGCCTTTGGATATCATTTATAACCTCTATCTCGAAAAACCTTCATTTGGGCCCTCAAAATGGCCCCGAAAGTTAAAACCTGCTAAAAATAGTAAATTGCCAAAATCGCCAGAAAACTGTTTTGAGCCATTTGGAAAAGGTGGTTGGACACCAATATACACCTAGATCAATACTCCCTCCTTAGGAAGCAACGGTCTCCATTGCGTTGAGTTCTCGGGGGAGAAGGAAAAGCATTTGTTGAATCTGCATCTTGGTGAGCTGCTTGTCTTGCTGGAGACATCGCACTGCTCAGTTTGTGGAAGTCTATCACGAACCTGTTGAGATTGAGGCTGTTCAACAAGTCAAGATACATGAGAGGATGGTGTGCATAAGGAATCTTTGTGCTTTTCTACAACCTTGTCGACCTACTTCTGTTGGATAGAAGGTGTTTGGGGCAAGGCTGTAGTGGTTGTAGTGTCCTTTTGTTCTCCTTTTGAATAGATTGTGAAGACGCTGAATTTTGCAGTATGAGATACTACCTTGCGACACTTTTTAGGTGGAACAGCAGTCAGAACTATCTCTGGTATTCTATAGAGGTGACCCCCCAAAGTAACAATGACACTACGGAGTCAAGACTCATAAACAACATGGCGTCTCCACATATATGGTTGGCCCAAGAGCACATCACAGACATTGAGTGGGGCAGCATCACATAATACGTCATCCTTGAAGGGTTGGATGCTGTATGATAATCAACACTGTTGGTTGACACAGAGATCTCGTCCTTGGCGAAGCCACCCAATGTTGTATGGCTGCGGGTGTGGTGTTGTCGACAATCCCAACTGTTTGATGACCTCTGCTGAGATGAGGTTCTTCTGGCTTCTGTTATCAACAATAAAATGCAGCGGGGTCCCCTTCACCCACATATGTGAATGAAAAAGGTGCTCCCCCTCTTCAGGCTCTGTTGGTTCTTCTGGTTGAATTGTTACAGTCACGAAAATAGTAGTGGGGTCTGCGTCGATGATCTGTCTTTTACCATTATTTTCAGAATCAGATTCTGAATCAAGGTTTGGCTCCTTGTCTTTGATCTCGACCACTAATGAATGTTTTGAGCGACATTAGTTGGTGTTGTGCCAAGGGATTTTGTGGAAATCACACCATTTTCCAGTTTCCTTCTTTGTCTTCCCGTGACCCTTCTTTTCCTGTGTCTTGGACTGGTTTTTGGGAGACTGTTTGTAAGGGTTGTCTTTGTCATACTTTGGTTGTTGCGGATTTGCAGACCCAAATTCCCATTTGTTATGGTGCTTAAATTTCTACTTGATTTTAACAGCATATCGATAAGCAGCACTGAGTGATGAGATGTCCAGAAAATCCATTTCAGTCTGGATGTATCTGTGTAGAGCCCCATGGTATTTCAGAACCAAATGTCGCTATGATTCTTTGATACCCAGCTTGGTGTGCAAGGTATGGAAGGTATTGGTGAACTCCGGAACTCCTTGGCCCCTCTCTTGCCACAGTGTGGTCCATCTCATGTACTGGTCCTCATAGTTGCCAACAGGGTAATACTGTTCCTTTACCGCATCCACAAAAAAGTCCCAAGTGGGATTGGCCCCATATATTCCAGACTCCTCTATGGAACTTTGCTCTCAGTAAGTTTCCCACCAATGTTTGACATGAGTGAGAGCTTTAAGGAGTGCGAAGGTGATCTTTTCTTTGTCGGAAAAGTTGTGAACAGAGAAATAACCTTCTAGCAGAGTTAACCATTTTTCTAGGGCTTTTGCATCTATCTGTCCTTCAAATACAGGAATATCAAAATTAACTTGTACCTTGAAAGGCGAGGTGCCTCCAAAGTGGTTGCTTGATGAAGATGCGCTTGATGCTATTGGCAGGTGTTTAAGGATGTGGGAAAAATTCTCCATCATTTCGTCCCTTTGTCACGTGAGAGCTTGCTAAAACAACAGATTGATAGGATCGTCTGCTCCATTGTTTTTCTTCTCTTCCACCATTAAGGATTTCTTGGGTGTGCGAGAGCGATTGTCTTCAAGAGAGATAAGCTCGAGACCCAACTTGCTATACTCGAACCTCGTCGAGGACATGCACTAAAAAAAAACAATCAAGAGTAGCCTGCTCTGATACCACTGATCTAATTATTCCACAATTAAGCATGGGTTCTCTAACCATACTTCTAGGATAACTCAATCTGCAAAGCGTCTTCCCATGAGGGATTTCACCATAAGGGGACCACTTTGGAGTTCATCCATTTGTACTTATTATCAACCATGACAAGACAATAATGAGTCATCTTTCCATCAAACAAACTTGGGTCCATTACCCAAACCTTTGTGCTACCGACCTTTCTTCAAGGGTTGACATCAATGACAACCAACCTTAATCAACAATCTCCCCCTTTGGCATTGATGGCAACACTCTGATGCAATAATGAAATCATGTAATTCAATACTAAAGTCATATCACTCATGCTCCCCCTGGAACCATGCCTATTTCCTCTTCATTTCTGTGACCATTTCTCCCCCTAGAATCATGCCTCTGTCCTCTGCATCTGATAAATCTCTCCCCTTTTGTCATCAATGGCAAAGGTATCTTTCCATCCGAGGCTTCTCCCCCTAACTGAATTGTCTTCTTTATGGTGCTTCCTTGTGTACATCTAAGACATATAAGATAATCATTCAAAAGAATTCATTTTGGAGTAGAAATAACTCTGAGTCTCTGGCGAAGATACTCAAAGGCTTCTCGTGGAAGTGGTTTTGTAAAGATGCCTTCCACTTTCTCTTTTGTGCCTACATACTCAAATCTAATGTTCTTTTATACAACCTGTTCCCGTAGAAAGTGATACTTTATTGGAATGTGCTTCTTCTTGGAGTGGATCACCAGGTTCTTTAAGATACTAAGACACTTTTATTATCACAATAGATTGGAATGGGCTCATCATACTCAACCTGTATATATGTCATAGTTTTTCATCCAAAGAACCTATGTACAACATGTTGTTGCTGCAATATACTCTGACTCAGCTGTAGATAAAGATACTGATGATTGTTTCTTGCTTAGCCATGATACTAAACACTCACCCAAGTAGAATGTTGCTCCACTGGTGCTTTATTGGTCATCAATACAACCTCCCCAATCTACATTTGTGTAGGCAATAAGTGATAGATCCTTTCCTTTTTTATACCATAATCCAGACTCTTTTGTTCCTTTGAGATATCTGAAAATCCTCTTTACTGCTAATACATGTGATTCCTTTGGTGTTTCTTGAAATCGTGCCACCTATCCAACTGCCTGCATTACATCTAGTCTGGATTCTATCACATATAGTAGGATACCAATCATTGACCTGTATTGTCTCTGATCTGTAGACTTTGAATCATCATCTTTGCTTAACTTGCAACTGGTTTGCGTAGGAGTGATAACTGGTTTGCAATCTTCCATTCTGAACCTCTTTAGCATTTCTATGATATACTTGGTCCTTGGTTTCTCTAACGTATTTGAAGTCCCATAAAGAAGGATACTTCTCCAAGTAATGACATTTCAAATTCATTATGCATATCCTTTGAAAATTTCTGGCTTAACCTGTCATCATCACTACCAAAAATAATATCATCAACATAAAATTCAATTAATAAAATACTATCTTGACTTACCTTCATGTAGAGGTTGTTGTCTGTACTTCCCTTTTTGAACCCTTCCTGCTGTAAATATTTATCCAGTCTAGAGTACCATGCTCTAGGATACTGTTTTAGACCATACAAGGCCTTCTTTAATTTACACACAAAATCTATGTTCTCTGACAACTGAAATCTTTCTGGTTGTTCAATGTAGACTTCTTCTTCAAGTTCCCCATTTAGAAAAGATGATTCTACATCCATATGATACACTTTAATATTTTTGGAGCATGCATAAGCTAAACACAATCATATTGCTTCCATTCTAGAAACTAGGGAAAATGTCTCTTCAAAGTCAATTCCTTCAACTTGTGCATATCCTTTACATATCAATCTATCTTTGTTCCTTGTAACCTGTCCATATTCAATCAATTTATTCCTGTATACCCACTTTGTGTCCATCACATTCTTATCCTTTGGTCTTGGAACCAATTCCCAAGTGTCGTTTTTCTCTATTTGATCCTTCATCCATGGTCTTAGTCCAAAATCCATCCTTTCTAGCCTCTTCAAAATAGGTTGGTTCAATCGTAGATGTGAGTGCCAGGTGCGTTTGTTTTGGTGAATGCATTCTTCTTCTAGTCTCAACTCCTGCATCTTTGTTTCTGATAATATGATTTGAAGGATGATTCTTTTGTACTTGTCTGTTAGGTGTCTTTGGAGTCACTTGTTGAACTTTCTCTTCTTCATCTATTGGATCCTCTTCATCTTCCCCTTCTTTTTGATCTTTTGTTTCTTCTTCATAAAGTTGTTCCATTGATTCATTTTATTCTTCCTTGAATTCATGTCTACCTGTTTCATCAATTGTTACGTTGATGCTTTCCAAAACTTTGTTCAATCTCAGGTTGTAACACTTGTATGATTTCCTTGTACTTGACTAACCAAAAAGTAGCCCTTTTTCCACACGAGAGTCAAACTTTCCCATTGTTCCATCTTCTCTTTTGATATAGCATTTTCTTCCAAAAACTATGAAGTGTTTTACATTTGCTGGTCTTCCTTTCCATAGCTCCTAGGGATTTTTGTCAGTGTTGTTTCTGAGCATTACTCTATTTCGAATGTGAACTATTGTATGCATTGTCTGTGTCCAAAAAATATCTGTGAATTTGGAATCCATTAGCATTGTTCGAGCCATTTCCTGTACTGTCATGTTCTTTATTTTAACAACTCCATTATGTTGAGGTGTCATAGCAATGGAGAATTGCCTTTTTATTCCATGACTATTGTAGTAGTCCATAAATTCCTTTGAAATGAACTCTCCTCCATTATCAGATCTCAAGAATTTGATTTTTGAATCCATTTCATTTTCAACCATTTCCTTGTAGATCTTGAAGTTTTCAAAAGCTTATGACTTATTCTTGAGAAAGAAAACTGTAGTAATTCTTGTATAATCATCAGCTAATAACAGAAAGTATTTATCACCTTTTAAACCCTTAGTTTTAGTTGTTCCAACCAGATCAATATGCACAATTTCCAGTGGTCTTGTCATTGAATATTCCTTTGATTTGAACCTGGTCTTTGTTTTCTTTCCTTGTTGACAATGATTGCATAAAGTGTTGGTTGGTTTCATGATCTGGGGCATTTCTCTAACTGCTTCTCTTTTGATGTCTTTGATAAGGTTATCAAAATGTATGTGACCCCTTCTTTTGTTCCATAGCCAACTTTCATCTTCCTTTCCTAGACAACACTTTTCATTTCCAATTTCACTTAACACATATATGTTGCTTGAACCTTCTTTTCTTATCTCACACTTTTGTGAATCGAAAGTAACTTTATGAACTTGGTCAGCCATTTGACTCACACTTAGAATATTATGTTTCATATACTCTACTAGTAGAACATTTTATGCCTTTGTATTCTTGTTTCCAATTCTGACTGTGCCTTTTCCAATGATTTTTGTTGAATCATCATTTTCGATGGAGACTGATCCATCTCTTTCCTTTCTTAATGAAAGAACCTTGTCTCTATCACTGGTCATGTGTTTTGAACAACCACTTTCAACATACAAACCACATTTCTTCTACTTATCCGAGAAAATCTAGGCATTCGATCAATAAGGAAGAGCTTCTGAGGCTAAGGACTTTATGATGGGTATGGAGGGGTTGAAGCACCCCGTTGAAGGGTATGAAGCTCTACCCCTCATATTTGGGGGGAAATTTTGCATTTTTACCTTGCCTTATGATAGTACACAACCCACATGGGCCACTTTGGATTAGGCAAGTGTGCATTCTTCATTGCTATATTGATTATTCTTTCTTATCCATGTCCTTTTCTGAGGGTCTTGTCTGTGATTGTTGTTGTTTTGTTGTGGTTCTCTAGGAGGGATTGTCATTCTGCAATATTTGTCCATTTGTCCAAAGTTGTTACACTTGTAGCATTCCACTTCAGTGCTCTATGATTCAAACCTGTTGCAACTTCTATGTGTTTCACTAGGCTTTCTTGGATAACCTTTTTGTGTATGACTTTCAAATATTTTTATGTTCTTGTTGTTAGCTCTGCAATTCACATCTTTATGTCCAAAATTATTACATGCATAACATAAAATAAAAAAGATAGTTTGATACCTGGGAGTTGAATATCTTCTGAAATGAGGTACTCTTATGAATCCTTCTTCTTCCTGAGACTTATCTATTTTTGTTGGTCATTGATTCCGAGGTCTGAATCTTCTCGGTGGAGGAGTGTCCCTATAATTTTATCTATAGACTTTCTTATCCCCTTTGATTGTTTCTACATAGCTTTTTGGATATGTTTCTTGTTCTGTTTTTTTGGATCTTGATCCATTTTCTTTCTGATTGTATCCAAGTCTAGACTTTCCATGATTAGGCCTTTGACTGTTGATAATGCCATTCAAAACTTTTGAGCTGTTCTGCATATTTTTATTTTGAAGATCCTTTCTTAATGTGACAATCTCTGCTTCCAAATTTTCAATGATCCCATCTCTTTCTTCTAATTGTTCTTTGAGTTCTTCTTCAATTATTTTATCTTCAATTTGAACCTTCAAATTTGTGATCATTTGTTCTAATTCCCAAGTGTCTTCTTTCTTGTCTAGTTCTCCTTGTATTTTCTTGTTTTTCCTCTTTTCTCTTCTGATAACTTCTATGGCACTCTTCAATTCCTCTCGATAGTCAACTTTTGACTCTTAAATTTATTCTTCCACTTCTTCATATTCTTCTTCAACTTCTTCATATTCTTCTTTGGAGTCTTCTTCTACTACCATGAATAGAACTCTTTTTGTTTTACTGTCATTGACTTCATCTTCATCTGATGATGAGATGTCTTCTTTGGTGCATACGGTTTTCTTGAAAAATTTCTTTGTGGTTCTTTTGCCTTCATATGTTTGTTTTCTTTTTGAGTAACCTTCATCATTTCTCTTTTTCTTATGAGGAAATTTGTTATAAAAATGACCAATACCATCACAATTAAATCAAATTAAAGGAAGCTTACCTCTATACCTGTCGTCGGTTCCCTTGTTCAATATTTTGACAAAGTTGGCCACTTCTTCATCATCTTCCGAGACGCCACTATTGATGCTATGTTTTGTTTCTTGTTGCTTTCCCTTTTTCTTTGATCTTTTGGATGCTTTGAATGCTACCTCTTTTACATCTGAATTTTCCTATTCAGTTCTCATTTCATATGTTGTGAAGATTCCATGTAGTTCGTCCATGCTTATGTATTTTAGATATGTTCTTTCTTATAGTGTTGATATCTTAGGGTCAAATCTCATAGGAAGAGATCTTAATAACTTTTGAACAATTACAGATTCTTTGATTTCTTCTCCCAATCCTATGATTGCATTTACTGTTTCATCGACTCGTAAGAAGTAGGTTGCAATATTCTCATCTTCCTTCATTTTCAGTTGTTCAAATTGACCTATGTAAGTTTGAAGCTTTGTTGCTTTCACTTTTGAATCTCCTTCATAAATATTTCGAATTTTGTCCCAAATATATTTAGCGGATTTACAATGTGCAACTTTGGTGAATACCGTTTCACCAAGACCATTCAGAAGTGCATTTGTGGCTTTGGAATTATTCTGACCGAGTTTCACTGCTTTGTCATTTGTTGGAGGAACTGCTTGTACTATGTATCCATCTACAATTGATTCCCAAATGTCAAATCCTTGTGCCTATATATATGTCTTCATTCTTGTGCTCCCAAATGCATACTTTTGTCCATCAAACTGTGGTATTCCATTTTTATACAAGTTTTTTCTCTCCATGATCTACCTTTCAGTGGTTAAACTAATTTTTGAATGAACCTTCTCTGATACCAATTGTTGGATTACTGAGAGGGGGGGTGAATCAGTAATAGAGAAATTTAATCCTTTTTAACCATATAATCCAAGTGTTATATCAATGTAGCATTATCATCCAATAACTGCAGAGTAAATAAGCAATGAACAAATGAACAATCATACACATACACAGTATACTAGTGTTTTACGTGGAAACCCAAAGCGGGAGAAAACCACATAATGATTTTTCTTATATGTATTGAAGAATTACATTCATTGGAAGCACCAACTTCCTTTGTTTTCCAGCTGTAATTGGAAGGAGGCTCCAACCCCCTAGTTTCTCAGGCTACAACTTGAGGGAATCTCCAACTCCCCAATTCTCTGGCTACAACCAGAAGGAGGCTACAACCCCCTAAGTTCTTCGGATACAATTGAAAGGTGTCTACAACCACCTATCCTTGCCCCATCCAACCTCCTTGACGTATAAGTAGAATGATGGAACCACTGTCACACTATCACTGTGAGATATACCACTATACAATTGTATCAACTTATACCACTGACCTGTATCCAACTTGTACAACTTCCTTGTAATCCATATATACCTGAAATGAACATTTATAAACAAAAATACAACAGGTACATGACCTATAGTGCTGTAACTCACGTATGTACGCACCCTATCTATTATGTAGCCTGCGTATGTATGCGACCAAACTGTTATGCAACCTGTGTATGCCTTCTGAAAAACTAGGGTTTCCTTTCTCTCGAAAACTTATGACCCTTTGTAACTTATTTCACATAGATTTGTAACATGTCACTGTATCCACACTGTAACTGTAACTGTACCCTGTGCATGCATCCTCATACATAACCTTTACCCAAAGCATATATATCTCTCTCTAGTCATGTTCCATATAGGTGTGTGTAATCATGAACAAGTAGAATAACCCTCACATGATATAGTCATCAAACCCTTTTTGATATTCATCCTCTCAACAGATCAACCACTTCACAAATACAAGCTCTCAACCATGTACCAAAAAACCCTTAGCCATATTCCAAGAAATACAATATGTGCCTCAACAAGAAGTATCAATGATAAATATACCAACATTTTATTTATGTAGATCTGACTTATGCAGAAGATCCCATGCAGTGATCTAAAAATGATGAAGACTTGTATTCTTGAAAATATTTGCAAGTTTTAATTCAAGTGTTTTTATGCAAATGGATCAATTTTGCAAACACAACTTTTATAGAAATTACATATTCAATATGCATATAAACAACAAGAAATAACAGTGAACAGAAAACACATAACACAACAAATGATAAAGGAGTTCACCCCTCTCTTGGGCTACATCTCCTGGTCCAACTTCCAATGGATATTTTGTATTATTTTATCAAAGTGCTAAAATATGTGCTTTACAATGCTCAAAATTCCAAATAGATGGCTCCAATGGCTTCATAACGTCGAAAAACCCCTAGCTGGGCTTTTTCGGCACCTCGTTTGGCCAAAAATTGAAGAAGATAGGCTTCCTAGAAGTTCCCCTTCAAACTTGTTGTCTTTGGATCACCAAAATGCACCTCTGTTTCCTCAACCTAGCCCCAATGTGCATATTTTTGTTAAAACCTAGCACTGGGCGCAACCGCAAAATGGTGCGAATTGTAGGACAGTTAGGGCACACCCAACCCCTAATCACCAAGTCCGTGGGCATATGAGTCATGTGACAACGCGCTCATACGGAAAGGGGATACATTTTAAAACATATTGTAAATGGTTTGGAGCACGCACTGCATCGGTGGTTACATTGTAAACATATATGACCAGGGGCCAGGGCTAAGCCCCGGCCCCGGACCGCACCCCATATCACAACATATATCAATTCATATAATTTAAAACTCATATATATAATAAGAAACAAATGGTGGCGTGCCAGTTGGGTGGCCCTTCCCAAGGATCTTCCCCTTCCCAGAGGTTGTGGGGTCGAGTCTTGCCAACTACAAAAGTTTTAAACCATAGCCAAGGTGACACGTGGCAGCCATTGATTGGGCCAGATGTCATCATTCCATTCACCATCAATGCCACGTGTCAAGAAACGGTTCGTCGTCCAACTGCAAACCAACACCTGCTACGTGTCATATGGACCTGCCAACTTAGCCCTACCATGTGTCATATGGCCATGCCATGTTAGAATCCATACAGACTATAAAGTCAACACATTTTTTTTGCATGTTTGATGATTTGAAAAGAACGCGATATCTCTCTCATCCGACGTCCATTTGAACCCAAACAAGTTGCATTGGGTTCGTGATGACGAGGCCTACACTCCCGTTCGATTTGAAGCAATTTCAAGCACTTTGAATTTTGAGCAAAATTTGATCCCTTGGATCACACCTCTCCATTGAAAAGCTTTTGGACCTCCAAAAGACTATTTTCGGTCTTTTTGAAGATGAGGGTATAGTTCCCTCACCTTTACAACCTCAATCCACTTGGATTTGTGCCTTTAAGACCAATTCGAAGATATTCCACATTTCCTCGTTTTGAAGTTCTCAATCTCCTGTCAAGGATTGTGTCTTCATGCAGTTCTATAAGATATTTTGGGGAGAAATCATCTATAGAAGGAATTTGAACATGCTCTCCTTGATCATCAATCAAAGAAGGCTCATACAATTTCAAATTCTCAACATTAACAACTGCATACATTTGCATATAAGGAGGCAAATCTAAATGGAAGGCATTGTTACCAATCTTGTCAAGAATCTTGAAAGGACCATATCGAATTGGTTTCAGTTTTTTACCTTCTCCTTTAAGCCTTTCTTTACTAATGTAAATCCAAACTTCATCTCCAACTTGGAAACTATGATCAACACGATGCTTGTCATGTCTCATCTTGTACTTGGCTTGACTCCTTTCCAACTGTTCTTCTACCATTTTATGTATCGATTGAAGTTATTCAATGAACTTTTCTGCCTTATCAATGTCATATTGACCATCAATAGCAATATCCTTCCCAAAGATAAAATCTAAAGGAGATTTGGGAAAATATCCAAAACATGCTTCAAATGGTGATGTTTGAGTCAAAGAGTGCTTAGCTCGATTGTAAGCATGCTGAATGTAGTGTAAATGCTCATCCCAAAGTTTAGGATGCTTGTTGCAATAACCACGAAGAAGATGCACCACCGTTCTATTTACCACTTCTGTCTGACCATTTGTTTGTGGATGAAATGTTGTGCTCTTTTTCAGTTTGGTGTCCATGAGTGCCCATAAACTTGACCAAAAGCTTCCAATAAATCGAGAATCCCGATCAGAAATAATGGATTTAGGCAATCCAAAATGTACCCAAACATTCTAAAAGAACCTTTGTGTCGTTTGCTCAGCTGTAACCTACTTCTTACAAGGCATCAAAATACACATTTTGTTAAATCCATCAACCACAACATAAAGATAATCATGATTTTGTTTAGACATAGGTAGACCTCCTACAAAGTCCATAGAAATACTTTCCCAAGGACGAGAAGGAACCGGAAGTGGAGTATACAAACCCAACTTTCGATTGCTAGGTTTTCTTG